>QANZ01002695.1:0-14075 GCA_003254925.1 Chamaecrista fasciculata
AAATAAGTTCTTTTTTTTTTTGCATAAAGGAAAATTATGATGATCTTGAATTTAAAAAGTGTGAGAATAAATTCTTGAATTCTTGAATAGTTAAAGTGAAGTGCCTAATTCTTAGAATTTTATAGGTGGGTGATTTTGGCATTGCTCGAGTAAACTTAATAATAAACGCTCAATTATCTTTGTATTAAAAGATTGAAATTGAATTGTGAATTTCTTTTTAAAACTTTTGACCATGCTACCAAATAAATTATCCAAGTCCTGTAATGTGGTTTATTGATTCGATTTCTCGTTAGGATTTCAAGTAAGGATACATAATGGTAAGATAACTTCAGATAATGGATGTAAGGGTGTTCATGAGTATATTATTGTTATTATATATATATATATATATATCTTGATTCGACTAGTAGTATCACATAGTGTTAGACCTTTGGCACTCCAGGCATTAATTCTTAGGTTGTAATGCTGATAGAGACTAATTGTGATTATGTTCTAGATTCTCCTATACTCATTGTTGACCATAGGCAAAAAGGCAAAGTCGTCTATCCTTGTGAGTGTCCCATTGAGGGTTTAATTGATGATTGTTTTATGACCACATTATGAATTAACTCTTGTGTTGATGCTCAACAAGAAGTAGGCAATTTGAGTAATGTTTAAGTGCTTGAGGGGTACTACTGGATGTCATTATTATTGATGAGAATTTGATTGTGTTTGTGCATGCTCCCCTGTGATGGGTTGAGACGGATTATGGATTTGCTCCTCATGCATGAGCGGAGACTAATTACTCCCTGATGTCGGGGTTGAGACGGATTCGTTGATTACTCCCCAAGGAGGGTTGAAACTGATGCATTTACGAATTGGCATGATTTATTGTTAGTGTTATTCTTGGTTGCATTAGTGACTATATTGTATTGAGGGTTTTATTTTCCTTATCGTTATAAATTGCTATTATTGAAATGGTTAATACTTAAGATTATTGATGTATAGCTATCTCTCTCCCCACGCGGTGGCGCCTTGCACCGCAAATGAATGTGCTAGTCACTCGTTGAGTTATGACTCACATCTTTCCCCTTTAGTTTCAATACAAGTATAGGTCATATATCTACTTCTGCTCCAAGAGGAATCGGAGTCAAAGCCCACACTTGTTCATGCGGGTAGTCACGTTTTAGTGAAATTTCTATTTAATCCTTTAATTTGTTAGCTCCACTAGCACTTAGAGAGGGGTATTGGGGATTTCCATTTATCTACATAATTTACGTTTTATGTTGACACTATTTCATAAGGTTTGATGAAACCGTGGAAGGATGTTTTGGTTTATGAATAGTATTGTTATGCATACTGTCAAAATATTTTTCATTTGAGGTATTATTTTGATATATACGTTGAAGTTTCTTGTGATTAGGATTATATGGAAGTAGGCTTACGGCGTGAGTTAGGCCCACGTCGGTGCCAGTCACGACCTTTCAAAAAGGGGGTCATGAAATATATATATAATAAACAAATCCTTACTTGAATTTGAATAGAAAAGTTTAATTCTAGTTGAAAGGTTACTGATTGATTTGAGGGTATTTCCTAAGGGACTATTCATGTTAGTCATCATTGTCATTAGGTGCAAAGAGATTTGGACGAAGATGGAATGAATAGTTTGTAGTTTGCAGTTTTATTTTTCAATGCATGATATTTAACTACAAAATAGATGATCATTTATTTGAAGGAGTGAAGAGCTAGAGTGGAAATAATGAAATTCTCAAATGTCTCTTGTTGTGTATATATTTATGACCTTTTGATTTTTGGTGATGATGGAGTTGATAATGGTGAAGATTATGAGGAGAAGACTTTTGAAGAACTTTGTTGATTTGAGTGTTTATTTAGATTTCTATATTATGTTATGTTATGTTTGGGACTTTCAGTATTTATTTGATTTGATGGACAAGATTAATGATGATTTGAGGTTATAACTATTTGAACTCTGAAGAACAATGTTATGACAAAAAGAACAGTCATACTTTTGTTTACTTTATTTAAATTTACAATTAAGTAAATGACGTATAAGTTTGTAAATTGTATCATGAATACCTAGGTAAACTCTTACGAATTTATGATATGAGTTTATCTTCCCTTTCCGAGTTTACTTAAACTCTTGAGTTTGTGTTAGGATACTAATATTTTATATATTATTATTAGGAATAATTTATTATATTTGTAAGTTCCGAATGTTTTATTATTATTATATGTATTATGTGTAGTTTTTATTATGTGTTATATTTATATGTAGGTAGTTATTATGGGTTAGTTTTAGGAAATGTGGTAGTTATGTTGTAAGGGATGATTGGAAGTTATGTGAAGAATTATTAAGAAAACTGTCATCTTTCTCTTTTTCTCTCTACTCGAATCTCTCTCTCTCTCTCCCTCTCAAAAATGGATATCCTCCATCTTGATTCTATCTCCCTCCCTTTTTGTTAGGTTCTATTAGTTTGAAAACTTTGTTTTTAATCATTCATTCATTTGGCTCTGATTGATATTGAAACTTAATAGTTAAAGTCCTTCAGCTTTAGAGAAATGTTTAACTGATTTGTTTATAGTAGTTTCATGTCGTTTCACCTTTGTCTAAATGGCACCAAAGTTTTTCGTTTTCCTTGTTAATTGGCTTTCTCAGCCTGGTTCATTATTCTCTTCCATATTGGTTTCATTCTTTTCAGCTTCTATAAGCAAAATGACGTTCAGAAGGAAGGAGATGATGAAGAAAATTATCAAGAAAGTGGGAGAGAACAATTGCGCACTGGAGTGAAGGAGTCTGTAGAGAAATGCATTGCCAAAAGCAAGGTTGTCATGGGCCGCGACAAACGCGGTATCTTCGCTGGCCGACACATCCAGATTGGCAACTGCATCAGTGAAGATGGTGGTAACAAGTTAGTACTTAGTACCCACTCCTTTCTGCTATTTCTTTTAGCTATTCATGCTTATTATTTTCAACTATTCTGTGTAATATTTAGCTTATGGTGATTTGGTGCATTTGGAAGCTTAACTTTGGTTTTGCGTTATATGTTAAGTGATTGCTTCAAATAATATTGATTTTGAACAAACTTTTTCATGTGCACAATCAACCATTCTTTTGTTTAAATATGAAATATTGGAGAAATGGAAGGGGGGAACAATACTGTACTGTCAAATTGATACAACTTAGGCCTTTGATCTTAACATTTACCCATGATCCTTGCATAGGCTTGCTTTCTGTTAGTTTTCTAGACTTGTTTGAACATTGCAATACTAACTTTATAACTGGTGTTGCACGATTGCAATTGAGTCCATAGGATAATGCAGTGGATGTACTTGAGCCATGTGAAGATCTTATCTCACAAAATTAGTCTATTAAATGGGAGGCCCTCACAAGTTAAATACCTTCTTTTCTTTCTATCTTTCTATTTTTTATCAAAAATGTTGTCATAGATTGGTTTGGATGTCTTGTTATAGCGTCAATACAACTCACTCCTATTTACTGGGTGACATTCCCTTTATCTTTATCAGAATGTAGTCATATGGTTGGCTAACATTAGCATATAATAAACTATAAGGACATTCCTGCCATTGGATTGTGGAAATCACAAGTGCTAGACCATCACTTAAGTGATTGTGAATGGAAACAAAAATCAATGAATAACACTGAAGTGAGAGTAATAATTATTGTAAAAGAAATATTATTAGGTAAAAAACTATCTTTGCTGAAGTCTTACTGCTTGTAATTTTGAATGTGCCAGTATTGATATACTTGAGTTTAATGTTTCACTAAACTGTTCTGTTATGAACTGTGAGAGAAAAATTCATGTAGAGTTAGATTTTATTAGAACCTGCTACAATATTCAACACTGAAATGCAGAAAAAACCAGCTCTCCTTTGATGTTTAAGTCATTCCATTCTCTGGTTTGGTGCCAGCTTCGATTCGGGAACATAATTTCTTGGAAAAACTCACCAATCCAGCAAGCCACCCCGAAAAAGACTTCAATCCACTGGATAAATGCATGACAAGACTCAGTGAGTGAACAAGGTCTGTGCAGACTGCCAATTTAAAACAGAATCAATCACATACTACCCAATAATTGTTAATAGTATATTTGCATCAAAATATCTGTCAGTGGCAAAATTTCATCCCCTGTTAATTAGCAAGTTTAGTCTCTCATTACTCAATAAAGCCATATGTTATACTTGGTATTTTGTAGGAAATATCTATAATCACATAAATAACAGATTCATTTATTTTCTCACCCCAATTTGGATTTGGTAGTGGGCAAGATAATTTATTGAACAGTTAATAATATGTCATGTTATATACTTATGTAATGCACATAACTTCCAATCCGTTTGTAGATCCATAAGAGAAACCCTTCAAAAGAAAAGATTAGAACAAACCCATAATGAAGTCAATAAAGTAATTCCAAGGTGAGGTGGGAGGTGTTTATTGCTAAAGACTCTTGCATTCCGGTCCAACTAGATACACCACTAAATTACTAGAATTCCACATTGCCAAAATGTTTTATGCTTCCTTATTCCTCCCAGAAAGGACTTACATGAATTCCTTTTCCACGGAGAGGAGAGAAGGAGATTGTTAGATTACTAACCATAACCAACATTCCCAAAATAAAAATAAACATACATGAAATAAGAGTCCATTAGAATGAGACTAGACGGAAAAGAAATTTGCGTCAATAAAAGTTTTTCCTTGCTCAGAGACGGGAAGCAAGTGAATCTAACATACATATTAAAAACTTTAGACCAAAATGCATAAAATCTCATTGAACTTTGAAAAATAACAAATGACCTCTTGAATTTTTTATTTTGTGCAAATAACCGATTTTGTTAAATTTTTTATTAAAAAAATCAATATTTTTTTTGTTTTTTACTACTATTAATTACAATAATAGTTAATTTTAAATTTTACAAAGAAATTTGAATTTTTTGAATGAAAATCTTAACAAAAATAGTTTTTTTTTGCACAAAATAACAGCAGAAGCACACAAAAAACACTACCAGATGATAGTATCGCAAGTTTGTCTACCTTTCAAGTTGCTAATATCTCTCCTAAATATTTCCCTAATATTTTCCTTGCCTTTACCATAGTCACATTCCCTATTTTTATCTACTACATCAGTACAACTTTCATACTCAGACACCCATACATCGAGTTGTTATGCTGCATACACCTTTTTCTCTTTTATATTAGCTCTAGACCCATTTCGGTGATGAGTTGTTTCTCCTTCCTATCTATAGTTTTCCTTTTGTAAGCCTTCACTAGAGATGTAGGCCCTTTAGATTTCTAATTATTAATTTGAAATAAATTAAATTCTTAAATGATGGCGATTAGTAAATGACATTCAGAGGCTCAGCTCTCTTTCAGCTTAAAAAGATTAGCTAAATATGATTTCTTTTGCCTTTGCTCCTTTGTAATGGTGTTGAGGTTGTTTAGCCTTGTAAACCTTGTTAATTATAATATGACTTATAAAATTAATCAGTTAATATCTTAGTTGAATAGATCTATAAAAGAGTCAAGGTACATGTAAATTACTTAAGGATAATTTATATTCTTATGATCAATTCTACTGAAATACTATTTTTGTATTTATGCTTTAGTTTGGTCTATCTTAATAGTATGAGGTTCCATTTTCTAAGTTATACGCTATATAGATTCTATGTGCTAATCCAATTTGGATTTAAAGTGCAACGAATATTACAATCTTCCCCTGGAGGTAGAATATGTTTGGAGTGATTGTTGACCTATTGGTGTCCCATTCAATTATTTAGCAAATGGAATCAAGTATTGTCCAAATGTGGAAAATCCACTTTACATTTGATCTAAAATTTCCTCAAATGACTCTTTCATTGATTATTCATATTTGAGTTTGAACTTTGAAGCATCCTATTTGATTTCTCTTTATTATCTTTCATATATAACTTCCATTATATCATCATTGTTGTTAGAAATTCTTCATAGATACTAATGTTGCTGATATAAAAAAATATATCAATTATTAAAGGTCAAAGGCTCATGTTGGTCCTAAATGTATAATCTGATGTTCATTTCAATCCTTCATGTTTCAAAATATTCATATCGCTCCTAAATGTTGGCAAAATGTTTCATTTTGATCCCAAATTATTGAATGTAAGTGTGGTCATATTTCTCTCGTTTCAAGTTTGAATATGACTAGTCCAGAGTTACGTGTTGCTTTTGAAGAGTACTTTCCTTATCCAATTGGAGCTGTTAGCAAACGAGGCCAAATTAGAGCACAAAAGTGGATTGATCATTTCATGGTTAAACAATCAAAATTGGTTTTATCTTTCTCGTTTCAATTATGAATTTGACGAACTTAGAGCTACGGGTTACTCTTAACAAGTCTTTCTCTACCCGTTGGGACCTCCAATAGTTGAAATCAAATCAGGCTCGAAAGTGGGGTTGGGACCAAAATGTAAAACTTATGAAAAATTAGTTCTAAACCCATTTTCGAGTTTGATCTGACCTCATTTGCTAATGATAACAATTGGACAAAACAAAAGACTCGTTAAAAGTAATTGAACTTGTTGCATTCGAATTTGAAACGAGAGAGATATGACCAACTTCGTTTGTTTCACCGTGAAACGAGTGACCTACTTTTGAGATTCCATTCGACCTCGTTTGCTAAAAGTTCCAACTAGACAGAGAAAGTATTCTTCGAAAGCAACACATAACTCTTAACTCATTACATTTGAACTTGAAACAAGATTAATATGACCACATTCAATAGTTTGAGACCAAAATGAAAGATTTTGCCAACATTTAGGAGCGATATGAATCTTTTGAAACATAAAGGACCATAATGAACATAAGGGCATACATTTAGGATCAAAATGAACCTTTGACCAATATTAAAATAAAGAAGAAAAATAAAAAATTACCTGATAAATTGAAAAATAGAGGAACATATCATAGTTTCTAAAATGAAAATGATTTATGGGTTCAAAAGCAAAGTGGATTAATCCCATTTGTGTTCTCTTCTCTTCTGCCACGATTCATGCCTTCTCTTATTTTCGTATCAGATTTCCCTGCAGGCTTATTCACGCTTCCGCATTTTCATGCTTTGCTTCAGTCAAAGATGCCTCATTCAGCCAATCCTTTCCCATTGTCTACCGCTTCTCTTCACTGTTACAGGGAATCTCAAAAAGTGTTGTTCATATCAAGTCCATCCATGCACAGATTATCACAAACTCAATATTTACTGATCACTTTCTGGCATCGAAACTTGTCAAGGCTTATTCTGATTTGGGCCTTCTTCATATTGCCCGTCAAGTGTTTGATCAAATTCCTCACCCGAAAACCATTCTCTGTAACGCCATGATTGCTGGGTACATGAAAAACAAGCAATGCAATGAGGCTTTCCAGCTATTCAAAATGATGGGTTCTTCTAATATCAAAATTGACAGTTATACATGTAATTTTGCTCTTAAGGCTTGCACTGACTTGTTGGATATTGATATGGGTGTGGAAGTCATTAGGAAAACTATTGCGAAAGGGTTTCATTTAGACCCCTATGTCGGCAGTTCAATGATTAATTTTTGGGTGAAATCTGGCAATTTTGATGAAGCACGAAAAGTGTTTGACGAAATGCCTGAGAGAGATATTGTTTGCTGGAATTCAATTATTGGGGGTTACGTGCAGCAATGCCTTTTTAAAGAGGCAACTAGAATGTTTATTGATATGATAGGTAATGGAATTAGGCCAAGTCCGGTAACCATGGCAAGCATACTTAAAGCATGTAGAGAAAGTGGACTTCTCAAACTTGGAAAATGTGTTCATGCTTGTGTCCTTGCATTTGGGATGGGTGATGATGTTTTGGTGCTTATTGCATTGCTTGACATGTATTGCAATATGGGAGACACTAAAGGTGCTTGTAGTGTTTTTAAAAGCATGCCCAATAGAAATTTGGTTTCATGGAATGCCATGATTTCAGGTTATGTTCAAAATGGTATGATACATGAATCTATTTCTCTCTTTCATAATCTGGTCCTTAGTGGTATATCATTTGATTCAGGAACCTTGGTGAGCCTTATTCAGGGCTGTTCTCAAACAGCTAAATTTGAAGGTGGAAAGATCCTCCATGGATGTATTATACGAAAGGGACTTGAATCAAATCTTGTTTTGGCCACTGCAATGGTTGACATGTATTCTAAATGTGGTGCTACAAAACAAGCAACCACTGTTTTTGGAAGAATGAAAGAAAGGAATGTAATTACATGGACTGCTATGCTGGTAGGTTTATCGCAAAATGGCTACGCAGAGGATGCCCTAAAGTTATTTGGTCAGATGCCAGAAGAGAATATACCTTCTAATTCTGTCACTCTTGTTAGTTTAGTGCATTGTTGTGCCCACATCGGGTCTCTCAAGAAAGGTCAGAGTGTCCATGCTCATTTAATCCGGCATGGTTATGCATTTGATGCAGTTAACATGTCAGTGTTGATTGGTATGTATGCTAAATGTGGAAAAATACGCCCAGCTGAGATGGTATTTAGTAACAGATTCCATTTTAAGGATGTTATATTCTGCAACTCTATGATCATGGGCTATGGAATGCATGGTCATGGACATCGTGCTATTGGTGTCTATGATAGAATGATCAGGGAAGACATCAAGCCAAATCAAACCACATTTCTCTCTCTCCTTACTGCTTGCAGCCACTCAAGACTGGTTGAAGAGTGTAAGACATTATTCCATAGTATGTAAAGAGATCATAATATAAAACCTTCCGAAAAACACTATGCTTGCGTTGTGGATCTTCTTAGCCGGGCAGGGTGTCTCGAGGAAGCCGAGAAATTGGTGAAACAAATGCCCTTTGTACCCGGCACTGATGTTCTTGAAGCTTTGCTCAGTGGCTGCAGAACTCATAAGAACATCAATATGGGCATACAAATAGCAGATAGATTACTCTCTTTAGATCACTTGAACTCGGAAATTTATGTTATGCTGTCAAATATATTTGCCCAAGCAAGACAATGGAAATCGGTAAATCACATAAGAAGCTTAATGAGGACAAGAGGTCTGAAGAAAACACCTGCTTATAGTTTGATTGAAGTAGGAAACCAGGTATGCACATTTTTTGCAAGTGATGATTCACATCCTAAATATGCAGATATTCATGAGTTATTGGAAAATCTGAGACTTGAGGTTGAAGCTTGTGGTTATGTTCCCGATACAAATTGTGTTCTTCGTCATGTGGATGAACGCATGAAGGCGAAGTTGCTATGGGGACACAGCGAGAGATTGGCCATTGCTTTTGGTCTCTTAAGCACACCATATGGAAGCTTGCTTAGGATCATAAAGAACCTTCGTGTTTGTGCTGATTGTCATACTGTTACTAAATACATATCAAAGATTGTTAAGAGAGAAATCGTTGTCAGAGATGCTAATCGTTTTCATCACTTTGTTGATGGTGAATGTTCCTGCAATGATTACTGGTGATGACCGACGAGATTCTTTTAAGGTGTGTACAAATAGCAAAATACAAAACTTCTGGACTTTGATGAATGTGGCTGAAAAAAATGAAGCATTAATGTTTAATGGTATTACTGGCCTTAATTGTTTAAGATTAGGGAGATTCTTACTTAGGATTTATTAAGATTATTTGTTCTTTAATAAATTGCTTTTGTTTGAAAACCTATCATGAAAGACAATAGTGTAACTCATTTTATCATAGGCTTTTGTCTGTTTGTTGTGCTATTGTCGCAAAGTGATGAATCAATAATTTGGATGGCATTAGTATTATTAATATTGTTTTGAAATGTGGGAATAACTACAAATTTTTCACTATGTTTTGATAGGAACCGTTAGGTGTTGTCATCTTGTCAAGACTGGTGTTCCAAATTGCATTTTCGAACTTGTATTATACAATGAAAGGGATAGCCTGTCACCTCAAAGATGGATAATTACTAATCATAAAGTTATATAATATAAATAATGATTAAAATAACATTTTCTAAAATAAAAAATTACAGTTTGCAGTTAAAAGAGGAATGAAATAATAAGGGAGCAATGGGTGTATTGTTTCCAAAGGCCATCATCATCAAGATCATTGACATCATTGTAATTCTTTGTTGGTCATGGGGATTATTGTCATTTGAAATATTACATTCAAATTTTTTAGGATTTTGGGGATTGTCTTGTCCGGATTCTGAATTAACTGAACTGTTGTTTTTCATTGAGATAGGAACTGAGGACAGATTTCCTTGCAAATAGTTTGGGATACTCCTTTTTTGTGGAGTTTTTTTTTTGTCTACCTTTGGTTAGGTGTGTGACCTTGTGAGCAACGAGTTGAGTTGATTAGTGAATTTACAAGTTGGTTTCGATTTGTGGATTAGGTTGGGTTTAAAATAGTCAACCCGTAGGTCTTTTGGTTGGGTTACGGGCTGGCAGTTTTAGCACTAACCCACCCGCAAACTTCTACATTTATTTATTTATTTATTACATTTTTATGAATTTTTTTTTTATATTTTTTGTATAGTTATTTATGTGTTCATGTTGCTAGTTCTTTATAATCAAGATATTATG
This sequence comes from Chamaecrista fasciculata, assembly GCA_003254925.1. NCBI lineage: Eukaryota > Viridiplantae > Streptophyta > Magnoliopsida > Fabales > Fabaceae > Chamaecrista > Chamaecrista fasciculata. Next base: position 10,565 of record QANZ01002695.1, read on the forward strand.
ATTATGATTTTAGAATTGTCATAATTATATCTATACTAATATATACGCGGCTGGCCCTTTGACGTTTATTGTTTTTCAGAATTGACAATGCTTTTCTATTGAAACAGAGCATGCTTTTATGCAGATTTGGATGAAACAGTGCTTTTCGTCATTGCAAGACTGAAGGACCTTGATTCAACTAATCGTCTTTCTTGAGTCTGCTTATCAGGCGGTCTCTTATTTTAGCAAACTCGGCCTCCTTTAATTGTGAGATGTGATTTTTCTCATCAAATGCTAACTTGCTTCCAATTAATTATTTCGTTTTGGTGCCATTTTGCTTGCCTCTTCCTTCCCTCTATTTTGGTGTTTAATGTGAATGTTATCTGATGGATATTAGTTTCTGAGTTCACTGCATTGTATCGGTTGATTGTGCATAGAAATCCTTACTTGATTTACGAACTTGCCTATTATTGGTCGTAGTACACTACATTATCATTCCCTGAGGATCATTATCTGATCATCCTCTTCAATGGCTATATAAGGTACATAGCTTTAGTTCCTTATGCTTCATGTTCATGATTTGGTCAATATAACATATGCAGTCAATATAACATATGCAGTCAATGCTTTATCTTTGAATGAAATAAGTTGTCTTACTCTTTATCTTTACATTATTTTATTGGTGATTCATTTTCATGACGTGTCTTCTTCTCTTCTCTCCCTCTATGCTGCTTCATTTATTTTTTTAATATCTTTACATTGTGCTTCTTTCCGGTTTCACAGGCCTGCATGGATGAGAGTCTACCACTTATCATACGTTGACCAACAAAAGAAGTGGGCTAATAAAGAGGCATTTGAAATGATCAAGAGATGTATGATCTTTATTCATGTATATTAATTATTTTTAATGTGAAAACATTTCCTGATGATGGATTGCTTCCTATTTACATTAATGAGTAATCATTATAGTGGAAAACATCATTCTCCACTTTCACTTTTGGTGCCATGGGTTACAGGTATGGACATAGAATTAAGATAGGTTTGCTGGCTAAAGTTCAAGACATTGTGATGACTTCATTTTTCAATATTACATTAAGGGCATATAACATTATGATTTGTTTTTAGGGTAAATTACACTTTAGTACCCCGTGGTTTGTCATATTTCACTTTGGTACCCTGTTGTTTAAAAGATGACACTTTGGTACCCTGTGGTATTCTCCATTAACATTTTGGTTCCTTTTAGAGCTATTTTGTAATTTTAACCATAATAAATTTTACAAAAATTACATATTGACCCCAAAGAAATTTCAAAAAATTACAAATAGGCCTTGAATACATATTATCAAGGGACTAAAATGAAAACTTTAAAAATTTTTTGGGGTCAATATGTAATTTTTGCAAAATTTGTTATGGTTAAAATCACAAAATAGCTCCAAAGAGTACCAAAGTGTTAATGGAGAATACCACAGGGTACCGAAGTATAATTTACCCTTATTTTTACGGTCTATATTGTAAAACTAATACTATGCATTTGTTAATTTAGTCTTAATTGAGCTTTGCAAAATCTTGAAGATTTTATGAATGTTTGCTCAAAGTTTGGATACAAGGGAATAAAACTTTCTATGAAAAGCTTTCAGGCAGGAATATTTTATATACATTATCACATTTCCTGTACTGCATGTTTTCTTATTTATTGAAAAGTTCAAGCTGGAGTCCACAACTTGCTTCAATGGTAGCAGAGATAGAATTCCCCCAAATTGGATTCTTCAAGAATTATTTATGTTTTGTTAGCTATGAATCTTGGTATAGTGTGTTTTAATTTTCTTGAGTAGAATGAGAATTGAATCAATTAGGAATCTTTTGTTGTTGTTGACTATTTTTTTTCTTTTCATTTCGTTTTGGACTATTGAAAACTAAGATGTGTGACAGAAATCAATGAAAAACTATTCGAGTTTGATCCAACGATCAACACCATTATCTTTCAGTTTCTCTCCTCATTTTGTGTATGAACCCTGCAACTCAAATTACACCTGTTCGTATATGGATGTTAGTGTGTTGATGTTTACCAGTCAAAATGATAATGATGTTGAACTCTAATCAATTGAAACCAATCAATTTCTTTTTCAACTTTTAGGCTTTAGAATGCATAAAATTTTGAAAATTTTGATATCGTTCACTTTCTCAGTCTTTCTCATTGTTTTTTGGTTAAAGAGTCATTTTGGTCCTAAATGTATGGCCTAATGTTCATTTTGGTCCATTATGTTTCAAAATGTTCAAATTGGTCCTAAATGTTTGCAAAATGTTTCATTTTGGTCCCAACTATTGAATATGACTTGTTTTAAGTTCTAACGTGATGAGTTTTGAGATACGTATTGATCTCGAAGAGTACTTTCTCTATCCAGTTGGGACCGTCAGCAAACGAGGTCAAATTGGTCCTAAAAATAGACCTATCGTTTTATGGTCAAACAAGTAAAGTTGGTTACATCTTTCTTATTTCTAATTCGAATGCGACGAATTCAGAGTTACAAGTTCCTCTTAACAAGTCATTTGAACATAAAATGAGAGACGAGATAAATAAGACCAAATGCAATAGTTTGGGACCAAAATGAATATTAGGGCATACATTTAGGACCAAAATGAACCTTTGACCTTTTTCATTAGTTTTTCTTGATCCAAACATGCCTTGGTCTCTTACTGTGAACAGAAGGATGCCCATGACAATAGAGGCTTATTTCATCATAGGCTACTTAACCAAGGTTAAAATGCTTAGAATCGAAAGACAAAACAAAATCACAAAAAATTAACGCACAACTACACAAGCACTTGATATTTGATGGCAATTTATTTGGGTCAAAGTCTTATTTTGGTCCCTCATTTTTACTCAGTTTCATTTTGGTCTCTCAAGTTTTTTTTCGTATCATCTTGGTCCCTTCATCTTTTGACATTACACTATTTTTTGGCTAATTTTCCTTCACAAAATTATATTTTTACCTCCCAAAACTTGTTAAATAACAAAATAACCCCTACTATTTATATATCAACTCAAGCGACTCTCTCTCTTCATTTCTCTAAAAAAAAAAAAAAAGAACTTAAGGCGTTCCATATGAAAAGTCTTCAGAAAATTGAAAAAGTATATACTTAATAAGGTGTCTTAGGTGGGAATATCTTAAGAAAATTTTTTAAAATAAATGAAAAACCTTTTGGTGTTTTCACGTAAAACACCTTAAGATAATTTTTAAAAAAAAAATAAATGTACTATCTGCCGCAAAAGAATATAAATTTTGAGAAATTTTTTTAAATTAAATATATTTTAAGAATTTTTTATTTTTTTAAATATATAAATATAAAAAAACCATCCAAACAGAGTCTAAATAGTCAAAAAATCAGAAGGTAGAGGGACGGATTAAACCAAGGTTAAAATGCTTAGAACCCAAAGACAACAAAATCACAAAAAATTAACGCACAACTACACAAGCACTTGATATTTGATAGCAATTTATTTGGGTCAAAGTCCTATTTTGGTCCCTCATTT
>QANZ01002721.1:0-28273 GCA_003254925.1 Chamaecrista fasciculata
GAGAACTCTGGGAGTGGATCCGTGGAACTCGCCCCGTACAGCCATGTTTTGAAACTCTGAGGTATAACACTAACCAAAAGTTTTAAATTCTACTAGCGGATCCGTTCGGGAATCTTAGGACCTAGGCGTTTTATTTAATTTTATTTTTGCTTCCGCTGCCCTTGGCGCCTAGGATTCCCAACACTAAAATGATCAACAAATTCTTGACTCAAATACTCGTCCTTTCGATCGGATCGAAGTACTTTGATTTTCTTGTCAAGTTAGTTCTCTACTTCTCTTTGAAATCTCTATTTCAAAAGAACTCCGACTTATACTTTAATAGGTAGCACAAGTCAAACCTATTGAAGTAGTTAGTAAGAGTAACCACCTCTAGCTTGAGTACTTTTGGGTCCACATACATCACCATGTATGATCCCCCAACAAGTCAGATGCCCCCTCACTATGGCCAGTGGAAGGCGCTTTTGTCATTTTTCCAAGTAAACAAGGTTCGCAAGCATCATATGATTCAAAATCAAATGAGCTTAGAAGTCCATCTCTATGGAGCCCCTCTAGGCGTTTCTCGTTTATATGGCCTAAACGACAATGCCAAAGGTATGTTGGATTAGATTCACCAATCTTGATCCTTTTCGTATCAGTGTTATAGATATTGTTATCGTATCAACGTTCAAATTTCAAGACGTAACGTTTATCTCGCAAATCACATAAGCAAATAAACATTATCTTTATAAATCGAACACCATTCCTTTCAGTTAACACATGCGAAAACTTTCTTATCAAATAAGAAAGAGAAGCATTGTTTGAACCTTAAAGAAGGTACATGATAACAATAAGTTAAGCCTGGAGGGCTAAACAAGCTTGCATGTTCCTACAGCAACAGCAGCAACCCTTGCTCTATTGCCCAATTGTAGGTCCATCTCGCTTCTGTCCAGCTTTCTACTGTCTCTAAGACCCTTCACATCAAATGTGAAAACCACATGCTGTATCTAATACCCAAGCGGTTATAGTAGACAAGTGAACGTCTATAACGAAGATACCAGAAGTAGAGATCTTATCTCTCCTTTTATTTATTTGATCTTCCCAATACAATTTGCATTTTCTCAAAAGGCAAATTGCATCCTTTGAAAGCCTTGCCTTGTTGGCAGGTAGTGGGATAGGCTCAGCCGCTGGCTTGGTCTCACCAAACTCGGCGTCTCCTTTCCTCTTTCCTTTGCCCTTCCCTTTCCCTGATTTTGGAACGTTTCCCTGAGATGTGTGACCATCTCAACAGCCGACAATATTCCCTTGTTCAACTCCTTGAACTATTGTGGTCAGCATCAGGCAAGCAACGTCCACAGAGTCATTGAAGTGCTTCTCCAAGCAATTCTCTATGCTCTTGGAGCGTCCTTGGCATGCTCTTCAGGGGAGGGATCTCTAGGACACAAAGTTTCCTTTGTTTGATGAGAACAAATCTCATATTACAAAACCAGTCGAGGAAGTCAGCAGCTTCCTTCATTGGGTTGAGAACACTTCTCAAATTACAATACCAGTTAAGGGATTTTGTCCTAGACAACTTGTCCTTCTCAAGGACAGATCGTAGTGATAGGGATGAATTATTATTTGTTGCCATTGATTCTACAACTTAAGATATGAAAAGTTTATTTAGCAGAAATATATATATCCACCATTTTATAAAACCCAGTGAAATTTATTATTGGTGGCTAAGACCCATATTTCACCAAAGTCTACCGTCGCGGAGGGCGATCATGCATCCCTTGGCTATTTAGGTAGGTAACTCTTTACCAATCACATCTCTATGTGACTCTTAGATCATTATGGGACTGTATCATCATATGACACGGCATGTTTATCCCATCTAATGCCTTGAGGTCCAAAACCGTTTTGATAACCCCATTAAGTCACACAATAAAACTCGTGAATGGCAAGGCCCAAACGACGAGGCCGAAGCCCAGCCCCATATCATCAAGACCTCACTTCAACACATGGGCGTTGAACTGAAAACCCCCATTCACCCGTGTCTCCTCAAGGTCAAGGTAGATACGTGTCGCGGAGGGCGATCACCGCTCTACGATGAACGAGATTTCAACAGGGTGTTTTATTGACGGCATTAAAACTTAAGATTTTCTAAAAGGGTTTGATTTTAAAAAAAGTTCCGTTTTATAGTTTAATTTTAAAACTGCTTTTAAAATTAAATGAGTCATGCCACATGTTTATCACGCCATGTATCACATACATATATAAACATGTGCACGAATCTTGCATCATATGCAAAATCCCACGCTCGTATCGTATACATGTTTGTTGCACCAAAACGGGGTAAATAGCATGTTAAAATCACGTCCTAAACATACATCTAGCGCTTTGTATCACATACAAACTAAATGTAAAACAAATATATATCGTGTTTAGATATAGCCCACCTATCCTAATAATTCTCCCAAGCCAATGTGAGAATTTTTCTAAAAAGAAAAGTAAAATTACAAGAGAGTAAACCCCAGTTACATTGAGGTGTAAACTCAAAAGTAAAATTACATCGGATAGAGGGAGACGACACGCAGGCCGTATACACCAAAAACCTAGAGCCATATCCAACACCACACAATTACATATATGAACAATTCAATCAATTATGCCAAACACGATATATTGCAAACACATATCAAAAACGATTTTTGTAGGTGTTTAAATTAGGTTTGTGCAATTTTAACATGCCTCTTTCTTGAAATTAGGCCCATTATCAATAATTATAAAATTCAGGAATCATATTCAAGAATTTTAATTATTGACCCAAAATTTTTAAAATTCACAATTTTATTAAATTTTCAGTCACCCACATAACATTACAATTAAAACACTTTTAATCATAATTATATGGGAATTTCAACTTTGGCCTATATTTACAAGAAAATTTTCCAAATCAATCCTATTTATTTCTTTATGTATCATATACATAAATTTGCACCTTTTCTTGTAGATTCAATTTTAAGAAAAATATTCGGTGGATTTTTCGTAAAACCAAAAACAAGATTGAAACAGGTAAAACACGCCAAGTATACATCACATGTACACAAAATAATTTTAAATCCAGGACTAGCGTGGCTCTGATACCACTGTTGGGAAATCCCGGGGCAAAACACGCAGCGAAAGCATAAAGTATAAACAAAAAAACTTGCGCTCCCCAGGAATTTCCCACCCTGAGATCCGCTAGTTGAATTTAAAACCAGATACGAAAAGTGTTATACCTCACGAGTTTCAATCGGTTGGTTGAACAAGGCATGTCCAAGGAGCCCACTCCCAGCGTTCTCCTTCTGCCAGTAATCCAAACGAACAGTTTGTCGGGCACCAAGGTGCTAGCCTTCTGCTCCTTTCTCCAAAGGAACCGGGAACTAAATCTACAGAGTTTTGATTCAAGAACTCTTTGTTGAACCAAGTTTGATGGTGGCGCAAAAGGGAGAAGACAACAACAAAACTCCTTTTGTTTTTCTTCTCTCAAAACCCTAATGCCCAACTCGACTTTCTCTCTCTAACTCTTTAGGAGAAAAGTTGAATTTCTCTCTCTACAAGGAAGAAGGCGAGTTTCACTCTCTCTCTCTACAAGGAGGAAGATGAATTGCCAAGAATTAGGGTTACACTTGTGTGTCTCAAAAATAGGCACCTAGCACCTTATATATACATGTATATAATTATTTTAGAGCATTATTATAATTCCAAATGAGTAAACTACTAAATTGGTCCCTGAATTATTGGCTCGCTGACAGATTGGTCCTCGAATTTAGGAAATTGACAAATAGGTCCCTAATTTTTCCTAACGAGTCAAATAGGTCCCCGAATTTTTCTAACATTTGTCAAATAGGTCCTTCTGTGCATGTTATTTGGGGACTTATTTGACTAACGTTTGAAAAATTCGGGGACCTATTTGACTCGTTAGAAAAAATCGGGGACCTATTTGTCAATTTCATAAATTCAGGGACCAATCTGTCAGCGAGCCAATAATCCAGGGACCAATTTGGTAGTTTACATAATAATATATGGCTTTATGACTTGAATTTCAAATTATAATATTACCATAATATTAAATTTAAATTCAAATCGTAATCTTAGAGAATCAATTTGGGAGATCAAATCTCCCCAAATATCCACTAAGCATGGCACCATGTGCCCTAAAAATACTTTGGAATTTTATAAATCAAAAACCTTCCTAACTCTTAGGAAGTCATGATTCTCCAAAGATCCTGTTTTTGAAATCTCACCAAATCTTTTGAATTCAAATCTTTTGATATCTCTATCAAATCTTTTAAATTAAAATTCATGACTTTAAATTAATAAAACATTTTTATTAATAAAAAGGCCATAAGAGGCGCCACCCTCTCAACAATATTTGGGAATTTTATAAATCAATAATTTCCTAACTTTTAGGAACCTTATATGATTTATTTTTTTCCCTAATATTTAAATTGTAAATAATTAATCTCCATTAACTATTTAACAATTGTTATATTTAAATTTGTCTCACAAATTTAAATACTACACAACTGTAGATTATTTAAGACAGGACTTAATGTCCCAGACATTTCCTTTGTGTCTTAAATCGTGTCACCGGAGTGACCCACGAATTAACCCTAATTCGTGTCCCTTTAAGCGGTGTCCTGATCCTGCTCATGTGTGACCCAGCAGGCCTCACGTGAAGTTGGTAGCAAGCCATCTCTATGACTTACAAGTCGTGAGCGGACTCTAGCAAGCCATCACGACTACCCAAAACACGTGAGTTATCGTTTTTACCAAAACCGACTTAACCTTAGTACCACCTTGTCATAGACCCTATTGTCACACGATATCTTGGTTCAGGACAAGGCACAAGAAAGTCATCCTTAATCCAACCATAACTTTCTCGATCTCCTGAGTAAGTCCCATTTACAAGCGTGGCCACGCATTTCCTTGGACAGACTCATCGAGGGCGCCAGTTAGATATCTCTCATTTAATGAGGGACAAAATCCCATTTTCACCAATCCACATTCCTCAGCATGGCAATCAACCAAACCCGTACCTAGCCCTTATGGCTACCCTGCTACGAGCAACGTTAGACTAGGCCAAAGTCTGACAACTGCAACGCCGGAATAATGATGACCTCAGGTCTAAGGCATCGTGATAGGTGTACAGGAGAGGCAAGCTGATGACTAAACCCATGTAGGACTCTCCGGGTCAGTCCAGCAACTCGTAACCCCTTACGTAATTGCACCATGACTCTCGTACCAGCATCTAGTGCATGCATCTCTATGCACCGAGGTCATGCTGGTCTTAGTTCATTTCAAGTTCCCACTTGAATGAGCGACCAGGGACAGTTTAGATTAATTATCTCATAATTAATCACGGACTGTTATCATAGTAAACATGCTAATAATATGATAACCATTAATTTATCTCCATAAATTAATTAATATGTTCACAACATATTTATAAAATGATTGGCCCTAGGGCACAATCTCCAACATTAACCACTTAGGTATTAGATACAGCATGTGGTTCTCACATTTGATGTGAAGGGTCTTAGAGACAGTAGAAAGCTGGACAGAAGAAAGGTGGACCTGCGTGTGGGCAATGGAGCAAGAGTTGCTGCTGTTGCTATGGGAACATACGAGCTTGTTTTGCCCTCTGGGCTTATTTTAAATAATTGTTATTATGTACCTCCATTGAGTTCAAACATTATTTCCCTTTCTGATTTGGATAAGGAAGGTTTTACATGTGTAAAAGGCAATGGAAGGTGTTCTATTTATAAAGACAATGTTTTATTTTCTTATGGTGATTTGCAAGATAATCATTACGTCTTGAAATTAGAACGACAACACGATAACAATATCTATAACATTGATAGCAAAAGGATTAAGATTAACGAATCAAATCCTACGTATCTTTGGCATTGTCGTTTAGGCCATATAAACGAGAAACGCCTAGAGAAGCTCCATAAGGATGGACTTCTAAGTTCATTTGATTTTGAATCATATGATGCTTGCGAATCTTGTTTACTTGGTAAAATGACGAAGGCGCTCTTCACTGGCCACAGTGAGAGAGCACCCGACTTATTGGGAATCATACATAGTGATGTATGTGGATCCACGAGTACTCAAGCTAGGGGTGGTTGCTCATACTTCATAACGTTCACTGACGACTTCAGTAAGTTTGGCTATGTCTACCTAATGAAGCACAAGTTAGAGTCTTTTGAAATGTTCAAAAGATTTCAAAGTGAAGTAGAGAACCAACTTGGCAAGAAAATCAAGGTCCTTCGATCCGATCGAGAAGGCGAGTATTTGAGCCAAGAATTTGTTGATCATCTTAGAAGTTGTGGGATAGTCTCACAACTTACCCCTCTTGGAACTCCACAGTGGAATGGTGTTTCTGAGAGGAGGAATCACACTTTATTAGATATGGTCCGTGATGGAGATTGTGCCCTAGGGCCAATCATTTTACAAATATGTTATGAACATATTAATTAATTTATAGAGATAAATTAATGGTTATCATATTATTAGCATGTTTACTATGATAACAGTCCGTGATTAATTATAGGATAATTAATCTAAACTGTCCCTGGTCGCTCATTCAGGTGGGAACTTGAAATGAACTAAGACCAGCATGACCTCGGTGCATAGGGATGCATGCACTACATGCTGGTACGAGAGTCATGGTACAATTACGTAAGGAGTTACGAGTTGCTGGACTGACCCGGAGAATCCTGCATGGGTTTTAGTCATTAGCTAGTTTCTCCTGTACACCTGTCACGATGCCCTCAAGACCTGAGGTCTTCATCATTCCGGCGTTGTAGTTGTCAGACTTTGGCTTAGTCTAACGTTACCCGTAGCAGGGTAGCCATAAGGGCTAAGTACGGGTTTGGTTGATTACCGTGCTGAGGAATATGGTTGGCCAAGATGGAATTTTGTCCCTCATAGAGATGGGAGATATTTAACTGGGCCCCTCGATGAGTCTGTCCAAGGAATGTGTGGCCACACTGGATATTGGGACTTACTCAAGGAATCGAGAAAGTTGTGGTTTGGATTTTGGATGACATTCCCATGCCTGATCCATGACCAAAATATCGTAGGACAAAAAGGGATCTAGACAGGATAGTACTGTGGTTAAGTCGTTTCGGCGTTAAACGATAACTCACGTGTTTTGGGTAGTCGTGATGGCTTGCTAGAGTCCGCTCTCGACTTGTAAGTCATAGGGATGACTTGCTGCCAACTTCGCGTGGGGCCTGCTGGGTCACACACGAGCAGGATCAAGATGCCAGATCGGAACGCGAATTAGGGTTAATTCGTGGGTCACATTGGTGACACCGTTTAAGACATAATTGAGTGTCTGAGACATTAAATATTGTCTTAAATAAATATCTACAAATATATGATATTTAGATTTGTGGGACAAATTTAAATATATATATGATAATTGTTAAATAGATAATTGGATTATGCTATTTACAATTATATTCCTATTTATAATATTAGGAATAAATAAATTAGATAAGTTTCCTAAAAGTTAGGGAATTATTGATTTATTAAATTCACTAATATTAGGATAATGGGGATGGACGGTGGCGCCTCCCATAGCCTATTTTAATTAATAGAAATGTTTTATTAATTAAAAGTCATGGCTTGAGATTTGAAATTCAAATAGATTTGATCTAGATTTCAAATGATTGGATTAAATATATTAAGGTAATATTTTAATTCAATAATATATATATAGGAAGTCGAATTTTAGGTCAAATTGGATTCAAATATTAGTGTAATATTTTAATTCAATAAAGACTAAAATTCAAGATTTAAAAGATTGACTAAAGATATTATGGTAATATCTTAAATCAATATTGTTGGAAAATAACAAATTAGTTATAACTACCTAAGAGTTAGGTTTGTTATTTTGATTTATTAAATTCCAACAAAATGATGGGGACTAGGCGCATGGGGAGTGAATCTCTTTGGGAAGATTTTATCTTCCAATTTGATTCTCCAAGATTGCATTTGAATTCAAATTATAATATTAAGGTAATATTATAATTAGGAATTCAAGTCCTAAAATTATGATATTATTGTAATCTCATAATTTAATAATTTGATAATCCTATAATTTAGGGATTCCCTAATTACAATTATCAAAACCTCAAACCCTATATATAAGGAGCTAAAGTCGACTTGCACTATGAGTGTCTCACATTCTTGGAATTTCGATTTTAGCTAGCTTTTCACAAAGAGCAAAATTGTTTTGAGTCTTGGTGAAGAGAGACAGAAAACACAACCCTAGTTTCTAGAGAGAGAAAGTGGCGCAAACCTAAAAGTGTTTTAGGACTTGTGTGTTGAGGTTGTGTGAGATCAAGAATAAGATTTTTGATCATAGGCGCCAACTAGTTCTTGGATTCAAGAATTGTTCTTGAATTCAAGAGCACCGTAGATAAGGTTCCTGGTTCACTTGGAGAAGTGAAGGAGGCTAGCACCTAGGCATCTACCAAACTGTTCGTGTGGATCACCGGTGGAGGGAGCACACTCGGAGTGGACTCCTCATATTCGTAAACACAAAGAACTGCCGATCGATTTGGGTAAAGTCCTTGTCCTTACACTGATACAGATCCATATAGCGGATTCATTGGGAAAGAGATCGCTATGTGCCTTGTTTTATTATGTTTTGGTTTAAATTTTTATTTTATATCCGTTTCTTCTGCGTTGTGTGCATGGCGAATTCCCAACAGTGGTATCAGAGCCACGCTATTTTGGATCTGTGTTAGTTTTGGTGATTATACATGTGATGTGTAATGTATGTTTTACCGTTTTTCAATTGGCATGCTTGTTGTGTTTGCCATACCGTGTTTGACATAATTGTATGAATTGTTCATATATGTAATTGTGTGGTGTTGGATATGGCTCTAGGTTTTTGGTGTATACGGCCTGCGTGTCGTCTCCCTCTATCCGATGTAATTTTACTTTCCAGTTTATACCTCAATGTAACAAGGGTTTACTCTCTTGTAATTTTACGCTTTCTTTTTAGAAAAATTCTCTCATTGGCTTGGGAGAATTGTTAGGATAGGTGGGCCATATCTAAACACGGTATTTGTCTATTTTACATTTTAGCATTGTATGTGATGCAAAGCGCTAGATGTATGTTTAGGACGCGATTTTAACATGCTATTTACTATATTAAACACTACAACAACGTATACGATACGAGCGTGGGATTTTGCATATGATGCAAGATCCATGCGCATGTTTATATGTATGTGATACATGGGAAATAAACATGTGGCATGACTCGTTTAATTTTAAAAGGAGTTTTGAAATTAAACTATAAAACGGAACGATTTTATAAAAATTAAACCCTTTTAGAAAATCTTAAGTTTTAATGCCATCAATAAAACACCTTGTGGAAATCTTGTTCATCACAGAGAGGTGATTGCCCTCAGCGACACGTATCTATCTTGACCTTGAGGACACACGGGTGAATGGGAGATTCAACTCGATGCCTCGTTGAAGTGTCGGCATACTAGATGCGGTGATCGCCCTCAGCGACACGTGTTTGGTAGGGCCTTGATGATATGAGGATTAAAGCTTCGGCCACGTTGTTTTGAGCCTAGCCATTCACAAGTTTTATTCTGTGACTTAATGGGTTATCAAAACGGTATTGGACCTCAAGGCATTAGATGGGATAAACATGCCATAATAAGTATCATATAATGATACAGTCCCATAAAGATCTAAGAGTCACATATGATGTGATTGGTAAAGAGTTACCTACCTAAATAGCCAAAAGGTGCATGATCGCCCTCAGCGAGGGTAAATTTTGGTGAAATATGGGTCTTAGCCACTAATAAGAAAATTTTACTGGGTTTTATAAAATGGTGGACATATATTTTTCTGCAAAAATTCATATCTTTGAAAATTGTAGAATCAAATGGCAACAAGTAGTTCAACCTTTTCACTGCGACCTATCCTTGAGAAGGATAAGCTCACTGGAACGAACTTCCTCGATTGGTTTCGTAATCTGAGAATTGTTCTCACCCATGAGAGGAGACTGTATGTTCTAGAGAAACCTATCCCTAAAGAGCCTGCCAAGGGCACTCCAGGGGCTGAGTGGAGGGCTTATGAGAGGCACTTCGACGACTCGCTGGAGGTCTCTTGTCTGATGATAGACACAATGGTTCCAGAGCTACATGAGGGCTTGGACACATTGATGTCATATGAGATGATTATGCGTCTCAAGTAAATGTTCCGCTATCAAATCAGACAAGATAGATATGAGACCACTAAGGCTCTCATGTCTTGCAATATGGCTGAAGGTGATTCTGTTGGTTACCATGTCACTAAGATGAGAGGGTACCTAGATCATCTTGATAGGCTGGGATTGCCTATTCCTCTAGAGCTTTCGACAGGTATAATCCTGTGCTCACTGCCTAAGAGCTATGACTCATTTATCAAGAGCTTCTATAGGAGAGGAACAGAGAAGACAGTTTCTGGGTTGCATGGAATGCTCAAGTCCGTTGAGGCATCCCTGATTCAGAAAAGGGAAAGGAAATTGAAGGGCAAAGGAAAGAGAAAGGGAATCGAGCTGGATGGTGAGACCAAGCCAGAGGACGACCCTCATCAATCACCTGCCAAGGAGGCAAAGCCCTCAAAGGAAGTATTCTGTTCTTTCTGTCAAGTGTCAGGACATGCGATGAGAAAGTGCAAATACTACTCGGAAGATCAAAAGAAGAAGAAGTGCGTCATGCCCTCTACTTCAGGTATCTTTGTTGATGTTCTTTTTCTACTTAAACCACTTAAGTATTGGATACGATATGTGGTTCCCACATTTGATTTGCAGGGTCTTCAGAGGCAGTAGAAAAGGAGGACGAGAGCGATATGGACCTGGAAGTGGACGATGGAGCAAGTGTTGTTGCCGTTGCTGGCAAAGGAACATGAGAGCTTGGATAGTCCCTTTAGGGCTAGTTTATTGTTATTCTTTAAAGTTTGAACATTTCTTTCTCCTTATAGAGATAAGGAAGATTTTATGTGTAAACATTAAAGATTGGTTTCTATTTTAATAAAGTAATGTTTATTTGCTTATGTGATTTGCAAATGTGATCATTATGTTTTAAACTAGAAACAATAACAATAAAAATATAACATTGATACAAAAGGGATTTAGATTAACCGAATCTAATCCTATATACTTTTGGCAATTGTCGTTTTGACCATACAAATAAGAAACGCCTTGAGAAGCTTCATATAGATGAACTTCTAAAGCTCACATGATTATGAATCATATGATGCTTGCAAGTCTTGTTTAAAATGGAAGGATGACAAGAGGCATACCTCTACTGTCCGCAGTAGTAAAACGTCTGACTTAGTGGGAAACGTACATAGTTGATGTATGTAGACCCACAAGTATCTAAGCTGAAAGTAATAACTCTTACTAACTGCTTCAAAGGCTAGATCTACGGCTACCTTTTGAAACACAAGTCAGGGTCGTTTGAAATAGAGATTTCAAAGTGAAGTAGAGAAATAACTTGGTAAGAAAATCAAGTTACTTGATTCGATCAAGGGAACAAGGATTTGAGTCAAGAGATTGTTAATCATCCTAGAAGCTGTGATACAGTCTCACAACTTGCTCTTTTAAAGAACCCATAGAAGATGGTGTTTTAAGGAAAGGTATCAAACCCTATAGGATAAGGTTTGATCTACGGTGAGTCTAAATTGATCTTCTGCCAACCTTTAAAGGGTGTGCTCTAGAAGCTGCTGACTTCACACTTAACCATTTCGTCTAAGAGATGCCATACGGGATATGGTATGGGAGAGTCCCATAAATGTTTTGTCTCAACCTTGAGGACGTTAAGTTTATAATAAGCCAAGGGCTAATTATAAACTGTATTCAAAACCCTCAAGTATGTGCTTGTGGGATACCCTAAGAAAACAAAAGGGGTATCAAGTCTAACTACCCACCTTATTACAAAGGGTTTGTAAGTCAGAGGTGAATACCTTTTAGAAAGGGATTCTTTGTTTCCAAAAGAAACAGTGGGAGCAAGATGAATCTTGAAAGAGTTCAAGATCCACAAGACACTTGAGTGGCGCAGGCAAAAATTAGAGAAGTTCCGCAAGGGGTTGTGGAAACTCCTCTAAAACATAAGGACAACGAAGTTCTGATAGAACACGTTCTCAATTTCAAAGATAGGGATCTTTGGTCATTGAGAGCAGCGATGTGTTGCTCAAGGAGCGTGGTGAGCCCGCCACCTATCGAGAAACTTTTGTCATTGTCTTGGTAAAGATGTCAAAAGGGTTTTGCTTCTTACAAAAACTTTGATGGGTCCTGTGTTTACAAGAAGGTTAGTGGGAGCACGATTGTATTCTTGGTGCCATATGTCGTTGACCTATTGCTAGTCGTAAGTGACATTACTATCTTAAGGATTGTGAATCCTAGATGAGTAAATCACTTTCGATGAAGGACATAAAAGAAGCTGAGACCTATAGAGATAGTTCTCGGGGAGCTTCTTGACTTGAGTCAAAAGTACGTTCTTGGAATAAGATACTGAAGGGGTTCAGTATGCGAGATTTTAAGAAGAGATTCATGCCGATGAATCAAGTCCTTAGCAAGAGTCAGTGTTTCCTGAAACACATGATGAGCAAGGACACATGAGTGGCATCGCTTATGCTTCGGCATTAGGATCCATCATGTTGTACTAGACTCAATATGTCGTTTGCCCTATGAATGACGAGCTGTGACCCTGTTGAGGTCCCTGGGAAGCTGTCATTAAGGTCCTTGAGTACTTGAGAAGCACTAAGGACAAATTCTTGGTTTATGGTAGAATTAATGTGTAAAGTGTTACACAAAGCCCATTATTCAAACCAACCAAGATTGATCGCAGTAAAATGTATTCCCTGAACATAGTAATCGTCAAGTTGGAATGGTTCCAAGCGGAGTACGATTACTGATTCTACAAAGAATGGGTTAGTCGCATAGAGACGCAGACTGTAAAACTAGTGCCTGAAGTACACTTGGTGGTCACCCTGTAGAGACGAGAAGACACCAAATGGGAAGGAGTTCCCCACTGATGTTCCGACAATGATAAGTACTCAGACAAGATCACCTAGAGATGGTGATATTAAGATATGATAAGGAAGCAGTCGAGGATACTTTGCCAGTCCTCTGAAAGAAACCCCAGCACAGGTCTTACATAAGTATTATGTAATGTCAAGTGGGAATTAGACACATTAATGGATGTTCCTAGTGTAGGAACAGTTTGATTAATGATTGTACCTAGTGCAAGTGGGAGTTTGATGGAGATTGTTCCCTAGGGCCAATCATTTTACAAATATGTTATGAACATATTAATTAATTTATAGAGATAAATTAATGGTTATCATATTATTAGCATGTTTACTATGATAACAGTCCGTGATTAATTATAGGATAATTAATCTAAACTGTCCCTGGTCGCTCATTCAGGTGGGAACTTGAAATGAACTAAGACCAACATGACCTCAGTGCATAGGGATGCATGCACTAGATGCTGGTACGAGAGTCATGGTGCAATTACGTAAGGAGTTACCAGTTGCTGGACTGACCCGGAGAATCCTACATGGGTTTTAGTCATTAGCTAGTTTCTCCTGTACAACTGTCATGATGCCCTCAAGACCTGAGGTCTTCATCATTCTGGCGTTGTAGTTGTCAGACTTTAGCTTAGTCTAACGTTACCCGTAGCAGGGTAGCCATAAGGGCTAAGTACGGGTTTGGTTGATTACCGTGCTGAGGAATATGGTTGGCCAAGATGCAATTTTGTCCCTCATAGAGATGGGAGATATTTAACTAGGCCCCTCGATGAGTCTGTCCAAGGAATGTGTGGCCACACTGGATATTGGGACTTACTCAAGGAATCGAGAAAGTTGTGGTTTGGATTTTGGATGACATTCCCATGCCTGCTCCATGACCAAAATATCATAGGAAAAAAAGGGATCTAGACAGGATAGTACTGAGGTTAAGTCGTTTCGGCGTTAAACGATAACTCACATGTTTTGGGTAGTCGTGATGGCTTGCTAGAGTCCGCTCTCGACTTGTAAGTCATAGGGATGACTTGCTGCAAACTTCGCGTGGGGCCTGCTGGGTCACACACGAGCAGGATCAAGATGCCACATCGGAACGCGAATTAGGGTTAATTCGTGGGTCACATTGGTGACACCGTTTAAGACATAATTGAGTGTCTGGGACATTAAATATTGTCTTAAATAAATATCTACAGATATATGATATTTAGATTTGTGGGACAAATTTAAATATATATATNATATTGTTGGAAAATAACAAATTAGTTATAACTACCTAAGAGTTAGGTTTGTTATTTTGATTTATTAAATTCCAACAAAATGATGGGGACTAGGCGCATGGGGAGTGAATCTCTTTGGGAAGATTTGATCTTCCAATTTGATTCTCCAAGATTGCATTTGAATTCAAATTATAATATTAAGGTAATATTATAATTAGGAATTCAAGTCCTAAAATTATGATATTATTGTAATTTCATAATTTAATAATTTGATAATCCTATAATTTAGGGATTCCCTAATTATAATTATCAAAACCTCAAACCCTATATATAAGGAGCTAAAGTCGACTTGCACTATGAGTCTCTCACATTCTTGGAATTTCGATTTTAGCTAGCTTTTCACAAAGAGGAAAATTGTTTTGAGTCTTGGTGAAGAGAGACAGAAAACACAACCCTAGTTTCTAGAGAGAGAAAGTGGCGCAAACCTAAAAGTGTTTTAGGATTTGTGTGTTGAGGTTGTGTGAGATCAAGAATAAGATTCTTGATCATAGGCGCCAACTAGTTCTTGGATTCAAGAATTGTTCTTGAATTCAAGAGCATCGTAGATAAGGTTCTTGGTTCACTTGGAGAAGTGAAGGAGGCTAGCACCTAGGCATCTACCAAACTGTTCGTGTGGATCACCGGTGGAGGGAGCACACTCGGAGTGGACTCCTCATATTCGTAAACACAAAGAACTGCCGATCGATTTGGGTAAAATCCTTGTCCTTACACTGATACAGATCCATATAGCGGATTCATTGGGAAAGAGATCGCTATGTGCCTTGTTTTATTATGTTTTGGTTTAAATTATTATTTTATATCCGTTTCCGCTGCGTTGTGTGCATGGCGATTTCCCAACAGTCCGATCTATGATGAGTCAAGCTGATCTTCTGCCATCCTTTTGGGGGCATGCTCTAGAAACTGCTGCGTTCAAACTTAACTGTGTTTCGTCTAAGGTAGTTGAGATGGCACCATTTGAGATATGGACTGGGAAGAGGCCCAGATTGTCTTACCTCAAGGTTTGGGGATGTGAAGTTTATGTTAACCAACAGCCTAACGATAAATTGTCTCCCAAATCCCTAAAGTGTTTGTTTGTGGGAGACCCCAAGGAAACAAGGGGGTATTATGTCTACTACCCATCTGATAACAAAGTGTTTGTATTCAGAAATGGATTCTTTCTAGAAAAGCATTTTGTCTCCGAAAGAGACAGTGGGAGTAAGATAGATCTTGAAGAGGTTCAAGATCCACAAGACACTCTAGAGGCGCAGACGGAAACTAGAGAAGAGCCACAAGACGTTGTGGAAGCTCCTCTAGTAGCACAAGGACCACGAAGGTCTGATAGAACAAGTTCTCAACCTCAAAGATATGGATTTTTGATGATTGAGAACAAGGATATGTTGCTCATGGAGCGTGGTGAGCCTACCACCTATCAAGAAGCCATTGTGGATCCCAACTCTGAAAAATGGGTTGAAGCCATGAAGGCAGAGATGAAATCCACGTACGACAATAAGGTATGGACCTTAGTCGATCCACCTGAAGGTGTAAAAGCCGTAGGGTGGAAGTGGGTTTTCAAAGAGAAAACCGACATGGATGGCAACGTCAATGTCTTTAAGGCCGGGCTAGTTGCAAAGGGGTTTACACAACGTCATGGTATTGACTATGACGAAACGTTTTCCCCAGTTGCAATGGCCAAGTCTATTAGGATTCTCCTTGCCATAGTCGCATATTATGACTATGAGATATGGCAAATGGATGTCAAAATAGCATTCCTTAATGGAAGGCTACCCGAAGATGTGTACAGGACACAACCTGAGGGGTCTGTTTGTCCAGAGGAACCAGAGAAGGTGTTCCAACTTCAGAGATCCATTTATGGATTGAAGCAAGCATCATGGAGTTGGAATCATCATTTTGATGAGGTAGTCAAAGAGTTTGGCTTCTTGCAAAACCCTGATGAGCCTTGTGTTTACAAGAAGGTTAGTGGGAGCACGATTGTGTTCTTGGTGCTTTATGTCGATGACATATTGCTCATTGGAAATAATGTTCCTACCTTGGAGATTGTGAAATCTTGGTTGGGAAAATCATTCTCAATGAAGGACTTAGGAGAAGCTGCCTATATTCTAGGCATCAAGATCTATAGAGATAGATCTTGAAGGCTTCTTGGATTAAGTCAGAGAACTGAAACGGTTCAGTATGCAAGATGCCAAGAAGGGATTTGATACTGATGAATCATGGTTTAGTGCTGATCAAGAATCAGTGTCCTAGGACACTTGATGAGCGAGGGCGCATGAGTGGTATCCCTTATGCTTCGGCAATTGGATCCATCATGTATGCCATGTTGTATGTGCTGGGAAATCCAAGGCGCAAGAACGCAGCAGAAGCAATAGTAAAAATTAAAATTTATGCGCCCAGCCCTAGATTTCCCCAGGAGATCCGCTAGTTGAATTTAAAACCTGTTAAGATAGTGGTATACCTCACGAGTTCCAATCGGTTTGGTTGTACGGGGCTTGTCCTAGAAGTCCACTCGTAGCGTCCTTCATCCGCCGGTGATCCACACGAGCAGTTTGTCGGGCACCAAGGTGCTAGCCTTTTGTTCTTTTCTCCAAAAGCACCAGGGACCAAATCAACAGTGCTTGAATTCAAGAACTCCTTCTTGAATCAGGAACACAAGGTGGCGCAAGGAGGAAGAAACCACAAGAACCCTTTCTTGTTTTTCTTCTCTCAAAACCTTAGTTGTTGAACCAGACGAATTCTCACTAACTCCTTATGAAATTCGACTTTACCTCTATCTTGGATTGAAGTGGCGAATTTTCTCTCTCTCTCTACAAGGAGGAAGACAAAATCACAAAATGAGCTAGGGTTAGGAGCAAGTCGACTTGCTCTAGCCTTTTAATTACAATTTTGGGGATTTTAATAAACCTAAAATCATGAGATTACAATAATATCATAATTTTAGGACTTGAATTTCTAATTAAAATATTGCTTAATATTTCAATTCAAATTCAAATTGCAATCTTGGAGAATCAAATGGAAGATCAAATCTTCCCTGGGTCCCACAAGATGCAATGCACCATCCTCCCCAAAATCCTATGGAATTTTATAAATCAAAAACATTCCTAACACTTAGGAAAACATGATCTTCCAAAGATTTTGAGTTAAGATATTACTCCAATATCTTTGATTCAAATCTTTTGATATCTAGATCAAAACTTTTGAATTCAAACTCACGACTTTAATTAATAAAACATTTTTATTAATAAAATCACCAAAGAGGCGCCACCCTCAAAACAATATTGGAGAATTTAATAAATCAATAATCTCCTAAATTTTAGGAACCTTATCTGATTTATTATTCCCTAATATTATAATTGTAAATAGATTAATCCCTATTAACTATTTAACAATTATTATATTTAAACTTGTCCTACAAATTTAATTATATCACAACTGTAGATTATTTAAGACAAGACTTAATGTCCCAGACATTTTGCTATGTCTTAAATTGTGTCACCGGAGTGACCCACGAATTAACCCTAATTCGTGTCCCTTTAAGCGGTGTCCTGATCCTGCTCATGTGTGACCCAACAGGCCCCACGTGAAGTTGGCAGCAAGCCATCTCTTTGACTTACAAGTCGTGAGCAAACTCTAGCAAGCCATCACGACTACCCAAAACACGTGAGTTATCGTTTTTACCAAAACTGACTTAACCTTAGTACCTCCTTGTCATAGACCCTATTGTCCTACGATATCTTGGTCATGGATTAGGCACAGGAAAGTCATCCATAATCCAAACCACAACTTTCTCGATCTTCTTGAGTAAGTCCCAATATACTGAGTGGCCACTCTTTTCCTTGGACAGACTCATCGAGGGCGCCAGTTAGATATCTCCCATTTAATGAGGGACAAAATTCCATTTTGGCCAATCCACATTCCTTAGCACGACAATCAACCAAACCTGTACCTAGCCCTTATGGCTACCCTGCTATGGGCAACGTTAGACTAGGCGAAAGTCTGACAACTGCAACGCCGAAACAATGATGACCTCAGGTCTAAGGCATCGTGACAGGCATATAGGAGAGGCAAGCTGATGACTAAACCCATGCAGGACTCTCCAGGTCAGTCCAACAACTTGTAACCCTTTACATAATTGCACCATGACTCTCGTTCCAGCATCTAGTGCATGCATCTCTATGCACTGAGGTCATGCTGGTCTTAGCTCATTTTTGCTCCCTCGAAAACAATCGACCAGGGACAGATTTAGATTAACTATCACATAATTAATCAAGGACGCTATCATAGTAAAGATGCTACTAATATGATAACAACATTAATTTATCTCTATAAATTAATCAATATGTTCAAAACATATACAAAATTGATTGGCCCTAGGGCATAATCTCCAATAGACTCCCACTTGCACTAGGGTACAATCATCAATCTAACTGTTCCTACTCCTAGGTACACTGATCAATGCGTCTAATCCCCATCGACGATACATGCCGCTCATGTATGACCCTTGCAAGAGGCTTCGTCAGAGGATCGGCAACATTATCCTCCCCTGCTACTTTAGATATCTTCACATCACCTCTGTCAATCATCTCTCTGACAAGATGAAAACGTCTGAGTATATGTTTGATGCTCTGGTGGGACCGTGGCTCCTTGGCTTGTGCAATAGCACCACTATTGTCACAATACAGGGTTATGGGATCAGAGATGGTCGGAACCACACCAAGCTCGGAGATGAACTTTCTAATCCACACAGCCTCCTTTGCTGCATCCGATGCTGCAATATACTCGGACTCCAATGTAAAATCGGCAATCGTGCTCTGCTTGGAACTCTTCCAGCTCACGCAGCCACCGTTCAGGAGAAACACATATCCTGACTGCGATTTAAAGTCATCTTGGTTGGTTTGGAAACAAGCGTCTGTGTAACGCCTTACACATAGCTCCTCATCAGTTCCACCGTAAACCAAGAACTCATCCTTAGTTCTTCTGAAGTACTTAAGGATATTATTGACGGCGATCCAACGATCCTCACCAGGGTTTTGTTGGAATCGACTTGTCATGCTTAGGGTAAATGACACATCGGGTCGAATACATAGCATGGCATACATGATGGATCCTATTGCCGAAGCATAAGGAATTCCACTCATGCGCCCTCGCTCAACAAGTGTCTTGGGACACTGTTTCTTGCTCAGGGTCAGCCCATGATTCATCAGTATGAATCCCTTCTTGGAATCTTGCATACTGAACCTCTTCAGTACCTTATCCAAGTACGTACTCTGACTCAATCCAAGAAGCCTACGAGATCTATTTCTATAGATCTTAATGCCTAGAATATAGGCAGCTTCTCCTAAGTCCTTCATTGAAAAAGATTTTCACAACCATGATTTACAATCTCTAAGGTTGGAACATTATTTCCAATGAGCAATATGTCATTGACATATAGCACCAAGAACACAATTGTGCTCCCACTAACCTTCTTGTAAACACAAGGCTCGTCAGCGTTTTGTAAGAAGCCAATCTCTTTTGACTACCTCATCAAAACGATGATTCAAACTCCGTACACATCCTCGGGCAGCCTTCCATTAAGGAATGCTATTTTGACATCCATTTGCCATATCTCATAGTCATAACATGCGGCTATGGCAAGGAGGATCCAAATGGACTTGGCCATCGCAACAGGCGAAAACGTTTCGTCATAGTCAATACCATGACGTTGCGTAAATCCCTTCGCAACTAGCCTCGCCTTGAAGATGCTGACATTGCCATCCATGTCTGTTTTCTCTTTGAAAACCCACTTGCACCCTACGGGTTTTACCCCTTCGGGTGGAGCGACCAAGGTTCATACCTTATTGTCGTACATAGATTGCATCTCAGCCTTCATGGCTTCAACCCATTTATCAGAGTTGGGATCCACGATAGCTTCTTGATAGGTGGTAGGCTCAACACGCTCCATGAGCAATACGTCCTTGTTTTCAGTCACCAAAAATCCATATCTTTGTGGTTGAAAACGTGTTCTATCAGACCTTCGTGGTCCTTGTGCTTCTGGAGGAGGTTCCACAACATCTTGTGGATCTTCACCATTTTTTGTCTATGCCTCTGAAGTGTCTTGTGGATCTTGAACTTCTTCGAGATCCACCTTACTGTTGAAGATTGTGCCCTAGGGCCAATCATTTTATGTAAATACGTTGAGAACATATTATTAATTTATGGAAGATAAATTAATGTGTTATCATGTTATTAGCATGTTTACTATGATAACGTCCATGATTAATTATGAGATAATTAATCTAAATTTGTCCCTGGTCGATTATTTTTGTGGGAACAAAAATGAACTAAGACCAGCATGACCTCGGTGCATGAGATGCACGCACTAGATGCTGGGACGAGAGTCATGGTGCAATTACGTAAGGTGGTTACGAGTTGCTGGACTGACCCGGAGAGTCCTGCATGGGTTTAGTCATCAGCTTGTCTCTCCTAGTACGCTTGTAGCGATGCCTTAGACCTGAGGTCATCATTATTCCGGCATTACAGTTGTCAGACTTTGGCTTAGTCTAATGCTACCCGTAACAGGGTAGTTATAAGGGCTAAGTACGGGTCTGGTTGATTGCATTGCTGTGGAATGTGGATTGACCAAAATGGGATTTTGTCCCTCATTAAATGAGAGATATCTAACTGGCGCCCTCGATGAGTCTGTCCAGGAAAAGGAGTGGCCACTCAAGAATTGGGACTTACTCAGGGAATCGAGAAAGTTGTGGTTTGGATTATGGATGACATTCCTGTGCCTAGTCCATGACCAAGATATCGTAGGACAATCGTATCTCTGACACGGAGGTACTGAGGTTAAGTCGTTTTAGCAAAAAACGATAACTCACGTGTTTTGGGTAGTTGTGTTGGCTTGCTAGAGTCCGCTCACGACTTGTAGGTCAAGGGGATGTCCTGCTGCCAACTTCACGTGGCGCGTGCTGGGTCACACACGAGCAGGAACTGAACACCATTTGAAAAGGACACGAATTAGGGTTAATTCGTGGGTCACGCGAGTGACATGATTTAAGACACAGAGGAAATGTCTGGGACATTATGTCTTGTCTTAATCTACAGATGACATATTTAGATTTGTGAGACAAATTTAAATATAAATAATTGTTTGTATAATTAATGAGATTAATTATTGACAATTTAATTATTAGGAAAATAATTCAGATAATGTTCCTAAGAGTTAGGAAATTATTGAATTATAAAATTCCTAAATAAATATGAGGGTGGCGCCTCTAAGGGATTATTTGGATAAATAAAATTGTTTTATTAATTCAAATAATATGTTTGAATTCAAAAGATTTGATGGAGATTTCAAAATATTTGAATTCAAAAGATTTGGTAAAGATCTCATCTCAGAATCTTTGGTGAATAAAAAATAAGGAAGTTTTTGATTTATAAAATTCCAAGGATAATTGGGAAGGGGATGGCGCCATCTTGGTGGGTCCCATTGGGAGATTTGATCTCTCAATTTGAGTCTCCAAGATTGCAATTTGAATTTAAATATAATATTAGGGTAATATTATAATTATAAATTCAAGTCCTAAAATAATTATATTATCAGAATATCATGATTTTAGGAATATTTAAATCACCAAATTTTCTCTCTATATATATGGGACAAGTAGACTTGCCCATTATGCATAGCATACAAACCCTAGTTTGATTTTCCTCCTAAGAGTTAGAGAGAGAAAATATTCCTTTGCACACACACAAGAGAAAGTCGACTTTCTCTAAGAGTTAGGGAAATTTCGACTTTGCTCTATAATTAGGGTTTTGAGAGAAGAATAGGCAAGAAGGAGTTCTTGTGGGGGGATTCTTCTAAGCACCACCTCAGTTGCTGATTCAAGAAGGAGTTCTTGAAGTCAGAGGTCTGTAGATTGGTCCTTGATTCTTTTGGAGAAAAGAATTGGAGGCTAGCACCTCGGTGTTCAAAGAAACTGTTCGTGTGGATTATAGGCAGAGGGAGTACTCTGGGAGTGGACCCCGTGGAACTCGCCCCGTTCAACCATCAGATTGAAACTCGAGATGTATAACACTAACCAAAAGTTTTAAATTCTGCTAGCGGATCCGTTCGGGAATCATAGGACCTAGGCGTTTTAATTATTTTATTTTTGCTTCCGCTGCCTTAGGCGCCTAGGATTCCCAACACTTACTCCCACTGTTTCTTTTGGAAACAAGATCCTTCTCTAGAAAGAATCCACTTCTGACTACAAACATTTTGTTGTCAGATGGGCAGTAAACATAGTATCCCCTCGTTTCCTTGGGGTACCCTACAAACAAGCACTTGAGGGATTTGGCAGATAGTTTATCGTTAGCGTGTTGCTTAACGTAAACTTCACATCCCCAAACTTTGAGATAAGACAAATCCGGACTCTTCCCTTTCCATATCTCATATGGTGTCTTCTCAACTGCCTTAGACGGAACACGGTTAAGTGTGAACGCGGCAGCTTCTAAAGCATATCCCCAAAAGGATGGCGGAAGATCAGTTTGACTCATCATAGATCGAACCATATCCAATAGAGTTCGATTCCTCCTCTCAGACACACCATTCCACTGTGGGGTTCCAGGAGGAGTAAGTTGTGAGACGATCCCACAACTTCTAAGATGATCAACAAACTCTTGGCTCAAATTTTCGCCACCTCGATCGGATCGAAGTACTTTAATTTTCTTGCCAAGTTGGTTCTCGACTTCATTTTGAAATCTCTTGAACTTTTCAAAAGACTCTGACTTGTGCTTCATTGTCAAAACTATTGAAGTTGTCAGCAAACGTAATGAAATAAGAGTAACCACCTCTAGCTTGAGTACTCATGGGTCCTCATACATCACTATGTATGATCCCCAATAAGTCTGATGCCCTCGCACTGTGGCCAGTGAAAGGCGTCTTTGTCATTTTTCCAATTAGACAAGATTCGCAAGCATCATATGATTCAAAATCAAATGAGCTTAGAAGTCCATCTCTATGGAGCTTCTATAGGCGTTTCTCGTTTATATGGCCTAAACGACAATGCCAATGGTATGTAGGATTAGATTCGCTAACCTTAAGTCGTTAAAACGTTAAAGCGATAACTCGTGTGTTTTGGGTAGTCAAGATGGCTTGCTAGAGTCCGCTCTCGACTTGTGGGCATCAGATGACTTGCTGCCAACTTCACGTGAGGCCTGCTGGGTCACACATGAGCAGGATCAAGATGCTATTTTTGGGACACGAATTAGGGTTAATTCGTGAGTCACTTTTGTGACACAATTTAAGACATAGTTGAATGTCTTAGGACATTAAATCTTGTCTTAAATAAATATCTATGATTGTGGTATTTAAATTTGTTGGACAAATTTAAATATATATATTTATTAAATAGTTTACAATTAAATTCTTGTTTAAAATATTAGGGAATAATAAATTAAATAAGTTTCCTAAAAGTTAGGAAATTATTGATTTATTAAATTCACTAATATTGGGGAAACAAGAGATGAGGGTGGCGCCTCTTTAATCTTAATTTTATTAATGAAAATGTTTTATTAATTAAATAAAGATGACAAGGTTTGAATTTTGAATTCAAACAATATCTTTTTGAAAAGATATGGGATTTGAATTAAAAGATATTAAAGTAATATTTTTATTCAATATTGTTAGGAATTAGTTATAACTACCTAAGAGGTTGGGTTGCTATAGAATTCCTCCAAGACTCTAAGAGGATGGCGCCATATCTTGTTACTTGGAGTGCAAGATTTGATCTTGCATTTTAAGTTTAAAGATATGGGCAAATTCGATTTTATGATATATAATATTAAAGTAATATTTAAATTATAAAATCAATTCCTCATGACTCATTCCAACCAATAGGATTTGAGCAATGAAGATTTGATCTCAAGATTTGATTTTGAGTCTCAAATTTAGATTGCCACCTATTGATTTTTGAACTATAATATTAAGTTTGATATTATAAATCAAAAGATATATTGAGATATATCAAGATATTCAATATCTTAAAGATTTACTAATTGGATTAGGATTCCCTAAGATTAGGAATGAGAAGACTATAAATAGGGGCCTAGGCGCCTAGCACAAATAATAACACACATCAATTCTTGGTGAGACTGAGAATTCGCCTAGTGCCCCATAGAGAGTAAAAATTCGCCAAGTCCTAATATTGTGAGAGTGAGTCGATTTTCTTGAAAAAAGAGAGTTAGACCTGCACCTAATAATATTAGTACATCCCAATCAATCTTGAGGATCAAGAACAGTTCTTGATTATTCAAGAATCATAGATAGAGTTCCCGTATTCACTTGGGAAGAAGTGAAGGAGGCTAGCACCTAGGCATCTGCCAAACTGCTCGTGTGGATTACCGGTAGAGGAAGGACACTCGGAGTGGACTTCTTAAATTCGCGAACACGATAAGTCACCGATTGAAATATAGGTAAACATCTTTACTTTCCTGGTATAAACATAATTAGTGGATCCTGGAAGGAATCACAGAGTTAGCATATTTAATTACCTTTTTTTTTATTTTTCCGCTGCGCTCCCTCTGTGATTTCCCAACAGTGGTATCAGAGTCACGCTAATTGTATGTTTATACTAGTTTTGTGATATACATGAGATGTATGTTGGGTGTTTATAGTTTTTAATCGTATGCTTAAAGTTTTTGTGAAACTCCACCACATGTTTTTCGAACCTAATCTAGAAGATTGGTGCACATTTATGTATTTGATACATAGGAAATCAATTGGATTGATTTAAAGAATTTTCTTGAAATTTTGGGTCTTGGTCGAACCCTATATGTATTATAGTTAAAATTGTTTTAATTATAATATTATAGGGAAGTCGAAAATTTTTAAATTTAGAATTTATTAATTTTAGACCAATAATTCGAATTCTTGAATTTGATTCCTGAATTTTAATTATTGGTACAGTACCTAATTTCAAGAGGCATGTTAAATTGCACAAACTCTAATTGAACCACAATTAAATCATTCTGTAGTGTTTTTGGTATGATAGCCGTGTATGTTTTAAATATATGAATTGTTCATGTATGGGTGTGGTGTTGGATATGGCTCTAGGTATTTTTTGGTAAATACGGCCTGCGTGTCGTCTCCCTAAATTTCTGGATGTAATTTTATTTTATTTCCACCTCAATGTAACTGAGGCTTTCCCAATGTAATCTTTTTCCTTTTAGAAAAGTTCTCTCATTGGCTTGAGGGAATTTAGGGTAGATGGGCCATATCTAAACACGGTTATATTTGTGCATTTAGTATTTTGTATGTGATGCAATCTGCGCTAGATGTATGTTTTAGGGGTGCGCTTTTAACATGCAACGGTTTTATTCTCACGCACAATTACGTATACGATACGAGCGTAGGATTTTGTATAAGATACAAAAATTCATGCATGAGTTTTAAATGTATATGATACATGCGGGGAAAACACATGGCACAACTCGTTTAATTTTAAAATTAGATTTAAAATTGAACCAAAACGGTGACAGCCTCCGCTGCACGTACCCACTTTTATCTTGAGAAGACACGGGTGAATGGATTTTCAACGCAATGCCTCATTGAAGTCTTGGTTTGTTGAATGCGGTGATCGCCTCCGCGGCACATGTTCAATGGGCCTTGATTAAATTTGGTTGGGTTTTTGCCTCGTTGTTTTGAACTTGGCTATTCATATGTTTTATTGTGTGACTTAATGGGGTTATCAAAACGGTTTTGGACCTCAAGGCATTAGATGGGATAAACATGCCATAATAAATATCGTATGAAGATACAGTCCCATAAAGATCTAAGAGTCACATGAGATGTGATTGGTAAAGAGTTACCTACCTAAATAACCTAAGGGTGCATGATCGCCTCCGCGACGGTAAACTTTGGTGAGATATGGGTCTTAGCCACTAATAATAATTTTCTGGGTTTTATAAAATGGTGGATATATTTTGCTAATTAAACTTTCATATCTTAAATGTAGAAACAAATGGCAACAATTAGTTCAACAATTTCACTGCGATCTATCCTTGAGAAGGATAAATTAAATACGACGAACTTCCTTGTTTGGTTTTTCAAATTGAGAATCGTTCTCACCCAACAAAAGAAGCTTTATGTCCTGGATAAACCCATCCCTAAAAAGCCTGCCAAAGACGCTTCAAGAGCTCAGAAGAATGCTTATGAGAAGCACTTCGATGACTCTTTGGAGGTCTCTTGCCTGATGCTAGACACAATGGTTCCCGAGTTGCGAAAGGACTTGGAAATGTTGATGTCTTTTGAGATGATAACACGTCTCAGGGAAATGTTCCAGCAACAGGTTAGGCAAGAGAGGTATGAGACCACTAAGGCTCTACACTCTTGCAAGATGGCTGAAGGTGAATCCCTAAGTACCCATATCTTGGAGATGAAGGGGTACATAGATCTCCTTGGTAGGCTGGGATTTCCCATTACTTCAGAGCTTGCGACGGATATGATCATGAGCTCGCTGCCTAAAGCTTATGACCAGTTTGTCATGGACTTTAAGATGAGTGGAATGGAGAAATCAGTTTTTGAGCTGCATATGATGCTCAAGGCTGTTGAGGCATCCATGAAAAGGGCGCCTGCAACAGTCCTGATAGCTCAGAAAGACCAAGGGAAGGAGAAGGGCAAAGGAAAGAGGAAGGCTGGCATCATGGATGGTGAGACCAAGCCAATGGCCAAGCCCAATCCACAACCTGCCAAGAAGGCAAAGCCCGCAAAGGATGCAATTTGCTTTTTCTATCAAAAGCCAGGACACTGGAAGAGGAATTGCAAATTGTATA
This sequence comes from Chamaecrista fasciculata, assembly GCA_003254925.1. Lineage (NCBI taxonomy): Eukaryota > Viridiplantae > Streptophyta > Magnoliopsida > Fabales > Fabaceae > Chamaecrista > Chamaecrista fasciculata. The sequence goes on from QANZ01002721.1 coordinate 27,120, forward strand.
TGGAAGATCTAAAGAAACAGAAGAAAGGCGATGGGGCCTCTACTTCAGGTATCTTTGTTGTAGGAGTCCTTTTCTACTTAACCACTTGGGTATTAGATACAACACGTGGTTCTCACATTTGCTGTGTAGGGTCTTAGAGACAATAGAAAGCTGGACAGAAGCAAGATGAACCTGCGTAAAGGCGATGGAGCAAGGGTTGCTACTATTGCTATAGGAACATGCGAGCTTGTTTTGCCCTCTGGGCTTATTCATTGTTATTATGTACTTTCTTTAAATTCAAACAATGTTTCTCTTTCTTATTTGATAAGGAAGTTTTTACATGTGTTAACTGTAATGAAAGGAGTTTAATTTGTAAAGCTAATGTTTATTTGATAATCATTGCATCTTAAAATTGGAACGTCAACGCGATAACAATATTTATAACATTGATACAGAAAAGGATTAAGATTAACGAATCTAATCCTACATACCTTTGGCATTGTCGTTTAGGCCATATAAACGAGAAACGCCTAGAGAAGCTCCATAAAGATGGACTTCTAAGCTCATTTGATTTTGAATCATATGATGCTTGCGAATCTTGTTTACTTGGAAAGATGACAAAGGCACCCTTCACTGGACACAGTGAAAGGGCGTCCGACTTATTAGGGATCATACATAGTGATGTATGTGGACCTATGAGTACTCAAGCTAGAGAAGGTTACTCTTACTGACGACTTCAGTAGGTTTGGCTATGTCTACCTAATGAAGCACAAGTCAGAGTCTTTTGAAATGTTCAAAAGATTTCAAAATGAAGTAGAGAACCAACTTGACAAGAGAATCAAAGTCCTTCGATCTGATCGAGGAGGCGAGTATTTGAGTCAAGAATTTATTGATCATCTTAGAAGTTGTGGAATAGTCTCACAACTTACTCCTCCTGGAACCCCACAGTGGAATGGTGTTTCTGAGAGGAGGAATCAGACTTTATTAGATATGGTCCGATCTAGGATGAGTCAAGCTGATCTTCCGCCTTCCTTTTGGGGGCATGCTCTAGAAACTGCTACGTTCACACTTAACCATGTTCCGTCTAAAGCAGTTGAGAAGACACCATATGAGATGTGGAATGGGAAGAGGCCCATTATGTCTTATCTCAAGGTTTGGGGATGTGAAGTTTACAT
>QANZ01002726.1:0-14360 GCA_003254925.1 Chamaecrista fasciculata
TATTTTTGCTTCCGCTGCCCTTGGCGCCTAGGATTCCCAACATAAAACTCTCTCTAAGCAAGTGTGTAGCCTCCAACTGACCTCCAGACCTATCATATATGAAATTTTCGGCCTCTCCCAAGAAAATCTAGGTCAGAATCATCAAAATTGGGCTTGGGCCTAATTAATTAAAATTAGCCGCAAATCATGCCGCGACCTTCTCCACAGCTTACTCCACGGCATGATCTGGAAAATTGTTGAAACTGTGCGATTTGGTCCCTGACTTGTCTCCAAACATCCCTGAGCCTTCCTCGAAGTATTTCAGCACTTTCGACTTCATTAAAACCTATCAAGAACATTGAGAAACTAAGTGAATTTTCAAGATAACGAGGATCAATCAATTAATAAAGATTAAACCCGAGAAACTACACAATTAATCACAAAATAGTCCAAATAATCATCAAACCTCAAGGCATCATATTTTATCATAAAAGGACATAAAGACATGCAATTGAATCCCAAATGAATATAAAATGTCCTAAAATGTCACTAAAATATATGATGAAATATTGTCAGATCAAATTCCCCCACACTTCAATCTTTGCACTCCTGGGCAAAGGAGTCAAGAAAGAGTAGAAAACAAGAATGCAAAAGAATTAAGAGACTATCAATCCTACTCAACACATGGTGGAGGAAAACAAAAGCAACTTACATCATGAGACAATTAATCAACTGAGTATGCCAAGCAACCTAAGAATCTCCAATAGGCCAATCCAAAAAGTGTATCACTCACTCACATAGCAAGGAAAATTTACTCTCAAATCCTTGAAACGAGCTTCTACCATAGGCTTTAAATAACTCTACAATCTCCACTATAAATGCCATGATTTAAAAACTCAAGAGGACTTTAAGTGGTTGTAATGCTGGAAAAGGCTAAAAGATGGAAAAATTCAAAAAGAGAAACAGAATGGAAGAAGGGAAAAATGGAAGCAAACGAGCATGATAGAAAAGCTAAGCTGCATGATTTGTTAATGAATATCAAACTTAGCATCTGAAACCTGTCACTCGTTAAGATAAACTCCAATCCTCAACCAACCAAAAATTGCTCAAGCTTTTTATCTCTATCTTTTTTTTTTTGACTTGAGTCTTTGACTCTTTATTTGGCTAGCCATCAAATTGCCTTATCTTCTTAACATAATCTCATTTTGAACTTTGAAGCTTTAAGAGGCACAACTCTCTTTCTTTCTTTTTTTCATTTTTTTTTATTTTTTACCTGGCAATTCAAACCCATGAGGAGAGAAGCAAAAAGGCGAGTGTTAGGCGAACAAAATGCTAATTCAAAATTCAAAAACTAATAGAAGCAAGCTTAGACAATAAGGCTCAAGAGGGGTGACAAATGGTGATGGTGTTTGGGCTTGTGTATGGGAATTAAGGGTGGAAGAAAAATGCCTCTATCATAATTTAAAAACCAATGCATATGAAGCTTTGATAAAGAGTGAAATCAAGTTCTAGTGAAAACTCATCATAAGGACTAAAATGACACTCATATGAAATGGACAATTAGGCTGAAATCTTCCAACAAGTTTAATAAGGTTCCACTCAATTGATCTTTGGAAAAATTCAAATGTGACAAAAACATAACTACAATTAACCAAATGCTCAAAAATCCAAAGAAGTAAGAGTCAGCTACTTTCACATCTGAGTAAAATAGAACCAATCAACTCCAAAGCATAATTGAAATCTTCCCAAACTTGAAAAATTCACCAAAGAATTAAAAACTAAAATGTGGGTTCATATGATATCAAAAACCTGATGCTGGAAATCCATGGAAAACTGAATGCCAAAACCAGAGATGAAGGTCAGAAAACTCCTTCACAAGCATGTAAACACAGTTATAATAGGCAAACAGTGTTCCAATATCAAGATAAACTGTCAAAACATAAATCCAGCTCAAAAGAACACAATCAGCAACAAGAAAATATGTGATCAACTTACATAGCCTGTTGAAAAAAAATGTTCAAAAGACCAAAGAGATGCCTGAAAGTCTTAAAAAAATTCTCAAAAATATCATAGTCAGGGAAACAACAGCTAAAAACCAGAGTGAACTCACACTCCCCCACACTTTAAACTTTGCAGTGTCCTCAATGCAAGAACAACTACAAAATAAAAACTAGGGGAAGATATAATATGAGAGTGAAAACAACTAGTCAGTGAGAGATAGGTCGCTGCCCAAGTATCCAGATACAACAAGCCAAATCAAAATGATTACAACTAACCCTAGAGTTTATAGATAAACTGCAACTAGACAAAACAAATTTTTTTTTTTTTAATTTTTAATTTTAATTTTTTTAAATTATTTAATTAAATTTATAAAAAATAAATAAATAAATAAATAATTTTTTTTTTTACCGAAAACATGCTGCGGTGAAGCTGATGGCATGATTGGCGGCATGGAAAAACAGTGCGACACATATTTATCAAGCCGCGGATCATGCCTTGGCTACCCTCGCGGCATGAATGATGGCATGAAAAACAGTGAGACACCAATTATCAAGCCGCGGATCATGCCTTGGGGAAGCTGACGACATCATTGGCGGCATGAAAAACAGTGTAGGATCAATTTTTAAAATAAAACATGCTGCAAATCATGCCGCGGCTTGAGTCATGGCCAAAACACAAAAAAAAATACAAAAACACTAAAACATGCAACGAAGACACCGAGCAAGCGAAAATCAATCCTAAGTAGACTAAAATTTGGTCCAAACTCACATAAATCAGGCCAAAACAACACCAAAGGAGTTCTCAACACACCAAGACCTAAAAACTAACAAAACAACAAAACAAAAACAATAAAGAAAACTAAAATCAAACCTACAACTACTCATCTCCCCCACACTTATCTCACATTTTAATTCAAAACAATAGATAAGAGATAAGGAAGGGAAAGAAACAACTTGAAGCTTAATCTGGCTTCAAATTCTCTTTGAAAATCCAGAGGGGTATCAAGTGTCTTCGCTGCAGGGAACCCAAAGTGCTCCCCTCCCTCTGAACAAGTAGCTCCTTGAATCTTGCTTCCTTCAAACTTATACCACAAATAAAGATATGATCATATACGCAATAAGAAACATGAAAAGTGTGAAAGGGAAAAACAAAATCAATAACAAGAGGAGTTAGAAATTCTTCTCTTTTTGGATCAAGTTGTTGTAGCAATGGAGATTGAGGTGGCAAGGTTGATTCTTCTTTATCTTCTTCAAGTGCCAACACCATGGACTCCTTGGAAACTTCAGTTGTTTCCAAAGATTTGAGCAACAAACTAAGGGAGTCAAAGTCATGTAGCACAATTTCAGCTTGCATACTAGAAGTCTCCTCAACACATTGTTGCTCTTCTTCTTCTTTTTGTTCATCGAAGTACATTCTTGATTTAGCAACTTCAGCTTCATCAAATGTCTGTATCACAAGCCATTGAACAACTTGTTCATAATGCTCATCATCATTACATTCACCAAAGCATTCGATGAAGTTTAACAACGGGTCATCACTAGGAGAAGAAGGTGAAGGAGTGGTGACAGGAGAAGACGTATCATCAATAACAATAATTTCATCCTCATGTTCGTTGTCCTCCTCAATTGATGGCTCATGAACCATATCTTCTTGCTCACTCAAGCTTTGAGCGGGTTCTAAAATGAAATCTTGTAGATGTTGTTCCTCTAATCGCTCAAGTTGAGAATGAGTGGGCTCCACTGCTTGCTTAGGAGGTAGCATGAGGTCTTTTACAGGTTTCTCTAAAGTTGAGTAACTTGCACTCATAGCTTGACATTCCCAAGTTAAACGCTCAAGCATCTGTTGCATGTCAATAACCTGTGAGTTCATCTCCACCATACCATTCGCACAGACTTGTGAAATATCATCAACATTTGGCATTGGTGAGGGTTGGAATGAATTTATCATGGATGGGAGGTTGGGGGTTTCAAAGTGACTTGGGGATTCCCACTGATAATTGAGAGCTCCATAATTGTACCCTTCATCCCTTTGGAAACTTTGTTGACAATTCCATCCAAAATTGGTGTTGGAAGAATGATTACCCACTTGATGATGCCCCAACAATTGTGGATTTGAAATTGGGAGAGCTCCATTAAGATGGAAACAATCACTAGCCGAGTGGAAACGACACTTGCACAATGAGCAAGGAAGAGCAAACATATCAAGTGATTGTGGTCTAGGCGGGCACGGTGGAGCCTCTTTATATGGCATCGGATAACCATTGTCTCTGTAGAAGGAAAAAGAATAAGGTTGCCCATGAGAAGAATCATAAGACCCATAAAAAGAATTATAAGAATTATAGGGGTCATAAGGAGAACGATGTCTACTATCCATTCAAACTCAAGCAATAAAACTTAGAAAACATCCTCTTAGGAATAGGTTGTTGCACTCTATTATTATTATGAACTTCATCTAAGCTCCATCCATATTAGCACCGTCCATGTTTTAGTCTAGTTCCGATTCACAACCTAATTCAAATGGCCTATTGTTAGCTTCACTTAAATTCCTTAGTCTTCTCTCTTTTCTTGGCTAGCTACAAGTTCTTTCAATCTCAAGATTCAAAGGATTTAGGGGTTCCTTATCTTTCCTAAGCATGCAAAACTAATTCAACACCAAAAGAACAAGAGAGATGTGAATAATTGATGCACAAAGGAAAGAGCAAGAGAAAAGAGCAAGAGAGAAGAAAAAAAAAGAGATTCGCTTAGTTTGGAAATCAGGCCGCGGGGCAGGCCACGGGGTAAGTCACGGCGTGACTGGCGACTTGAAAAACAGAGAAGGGCGAAATAATTTCCAGAACAGGCCGCGAATCATGCCACGGAGAGTCCCACGGCTTGAATGGCGGCTTGAAATCCTGCACAGTGAAAATTAGCGAAAAACAGACCAGAAGGTGAGTTCCCAAGCAATTCTTTGAACTAAAACTTTAAGAGGAATGGTTCTAAACAAGTTAAACAAATTAAAGACTCACTAAACATTAAAGAAAATACGAAACAAAACAAACAAAACAAAAATTGACTCTCTAAGACACGACAAAGGAAAACCCAATTCGTCAAAACTTGGCACAATCAACCTTTAAACGTTGGGAAAAGTTCCCCAGCAACGGCGCCAGTTTGATCGCACCCATCGCTAGGTGGCCAAAAATACCGGAATTAATGCACTATAGTGGTGCAATCCGAGTCGATCTCTCGAGGAACTTTTGTGCAAAGTTTAAAAGCAACGATACCAAATTATCACTAATCGGGGAAAGCAACGGAAATTTGTTCTTTGAGTGATTATCTATGACCTAAAACAATAATTAAACAAAGCAATAATATTTTTGGGTTTTTGATTAAAATGACTGAATTGAAAGGCAATAATAATAAATTAACGGATTAACCAAATTTAGAGAGTACCCGACAGAGAAATTGGATTAAGCAATCACCACTACTAAAGATAAACGAAGCATCTCACACAAATCATCCTAAGGTAGTCACTAATAACTCAATGACCTAGGCTAACAATGTTATCATGAAAATACCTCAAACAAGATAAATCATAACAAGAACTGAAAACCTTCATTCAATTGAGATGATAAAGAAGATTAGAAAACATAATCTTTATAACAAATACCATTGTCAAAGCTATATACCTATAATTATAACCAAATTAGTATAGACTCTAGGGTTACAATCAAGATATAATTAAGAAATAAAATCAAGTTCCTAATCAAGAATCAGAATTCACAAATAGTTCTCAGGTCCAACTAGAAATCAATAACAATAAAGTAAAACCCTAATTCTAGTGTGAGAAAAACTCGCTAATGGTGAAACCCTAGTTCATGCTTTGCTCCAATGCTCCTCCGGGTATGAGTGTTTAGCCGCTCATGGTTGATAGATGAAAAACTTCAGAATTTGCTCCCATGATCTCAAGAAAAGCTTCACACGATAAGAATATCAGATCCCCGAGATATGGGATGTGTAAAACTCTCTCTAAGCAAGTGTGTAGGCTCCAACTGACCTCCAGACCTATCAAATATGAAATTTTCGGCCTCTCCCAAGAAAATCTAAGTCAGAATCATCAGAATCGGGCTTGGGCCTAATTAATTAAAATTAGCCGCAAATCATGCCGCGGCCTTCTCCACGGCTTAGTCCACGGCATGATCTGGAAAATTGTTGAAACTGTGCAATTTGATCCCTGACTTGTCTCTAAACATCCTAGCGCCTTCCTCGAAGTATTTCAGCACTCTGGACTTCATTAAAACCTATGAAGAGCATCGAGAAACTAAGTGAATTCTCAAGATAACGAGGATCAATCAAATAATAAAGATTAAACCCGAGAAACTACAATATTAATCACAAAATAGTCCAAATAATCATCAAACTTCAAGGCATCATATTTTTTCATAAAAGGACATATATAAAGGCATGCAATTGAATCTCAAATGAATATAAAATGTCCTAAAATGTCACTAAAATATATGATGAAATATGGTCAGATCACGGATTGAGGCCAATTTTTTTTAACCGGGCCGGCCCGAGCCCAATTTTTCTCACGGGGCCGGCCTGAGTCGAATTTTTCCGACCGAGCCGGCCTGAGTCAAATTTTTCCGGACGGGCCGGCCTGATCCGAATTCATTTGACCGGGCCGGCCCGAGCTGAATTTTTTCGATTGGGCCGGCGCGAGCCCAATTTTTTTGACCGGGCCGGCCAGAGTCGAATTTTTTCAACCAGGCCGGCCTGAGCTGAATGAAATTATTTTCTGCATTTTGTACCAATCTGTAATTTTTTAGACTATTTTTTACTGAAATGAAATTATTTTCTTTATTTTTGTAGCACTGTAATTTTTTAGACTATTTTGGACTGAAATGAAATTATTTTCTGCATTTTTATACCAATCTGTAATTTTTTAGACTATTTTGGACTGAAATGAAATTATTTTCTGTATTTTTGTACCCATCTATATTTTTGGACTGAAATGACATTATTTTCTGCAGTTTTGTACCCATCTATATAATTTTGTGAAATAAAGAGAGAAAAAAAAAAAAAACCCATTGGACTACTCAAGCTTCAGTCCATGGGCTTGGGTCACAAAAGTGAAATTGATTATGATGACATGGTAATTAATGGTGAATATATCATGAAAAACAAGGAGTATATACATGTTCTGTACCTTTTAACTTTTTGGCTTTGAAGATCCATATCCCAAGAGAAACCGAGAGAACAACCAAAGCTAAAATAGAACTAACAAGTGGAATAACAAACTTGTGTGTCTTGCATAAATCCCCAAGACAAAGGCCAGGATTATCATCCAAACTGAACAATAAGTCAAATGATTTGTCAGCCCTCCACATAAGAACCTTACTAAGAAATTGCAAAAATTAAATAACATGACTATGTAAGGGAGCAAGAAATTTATGAAAAACAAAGTGAAGAAGAAACTAAAAAATATAATGATGAAAAACCTCGATTGCAAATCTGTTTTTTCTTTGAGAACCTTGGGAATTGTACCAGTAAGCCTATTGCCTGTCAAATTGCTGAAAGAACAGTATGCAATATATATATATATTGAATTGGTAGAGCAAGTGTTAGTAGTAACCTAAACAATGTATAACTCATAAAACTTACGGGTTTTTCAACTTTGGCAATTCAGCTAGAAATTCTGGAATCGATCCTGACAAGTCATTGAATGACAAATTCCTAGAAAAGCCAATATTACTTACACTGATGAAATTCAAATTCTAAAGATCGGCACAATTATCATTCTATGCACACACTTATAGGGGCTCCAACTTGAGAAAGAATTAGTTGTGTACTGTTAATTTGTTATATTTAATTTAATTACATACTTACAAGGTTACTAACTCCGTCAACTTTGAGAATGAAGGAGCAATTTGGCCTCTCAATCCGCTCCCGCTCAGATTTCTGCTTTGTAATTATTTTAATTTAGAAAGATATTTAAATGTTTTCCATTAAATTCTTTAAGAAAAAAAAAATAAAATGTGAAAAAAGCTTATAGAGTACTACATACAATTAAAATGTGAAAAATTAAAGGCTAATGACTTACACTGCCACAATCCTTGTGTTGTTATTTATGCCAGTGACGCAGCCTAAGCTCTTCCATGCAAATTTCTTTGGAAGACATGGGTCTACTTGCCAATCCAAATTTGAGATCTTGTATGCAGTTTTGACATCCAAAATAGCATTAACTGTATATGGTATTACAAGCAGATAAACACCAACATATAATCAATTGAATCATGAATGAATAGTACAGTATACATATATATATATACCATCTGTTTCATCTGTCGGTGAAGTTATTGGCTCTATCAATTTATAAATCTCAAAGGCATTGAGGATGGGAGGAGCATCGGATTTTGAAGTTACACGGATGCTACTAAAACTAACATTATCATTCAGATTTATTTGATGACTTACGGTGATAGGCTTCAGGTATTCAAAGGTTATAGGCTGAGACAGAATGTCTTCATAGTTGAGTGTAATATTGATTATTCTTTTATTGCCACGACCAAGTTTCTCAATTTCCATGAAGTGGAAATTGAAATAATAATTGAAAGACCCCTAAAGGTCGCTTCCCCAAAAAAAGTCTAAAGCAGAGGAAACATTTGTTGATTGGACTGCAGATTTCATCACTTCGCCTGGTAACTTATAATAAGGATCACTTTTGTTTGTAGGATCAATATAAACCATTGTACTCAACGATATTTTCCCATATTCTATATAATCGTCGTAGTTCGACCACAGACGATCATACCTGTCATCCTTGTACCTACTGTGTCTAAATGGATTAGTGGAGGAGCCAACATCAACTCTTTCTTGTTTCACAGGAAATTGGACAAAACACGTAATTCCAATGCTGAGATGAATGGTATTCCTCTCTCACCCTTCACAAGGCACACATGTATTGTGTCACTTGTGGGACTATGTATAATCTCTGCATAATAATAATCAGAATCTGTAGTATCCATAGCTTCCCATAAATTTTTGTTGGCAAAAGTACCCATTTCGTCCCCAAACTTTACACCTGCTGTCAATTTCATCCCCAATCTTTTTTTGCTGTCAATTTCGTCCCCAAACATTACACATGCTGTCAATTTTGTCCCCAATCTTTTTTTGCTGTCAATTTCATCCCTAATCTTTCACATTTTGGTCAATTTTATCCTTTACTCTTACTTTAGCCAAATATTGACGACAAAATCTATGTGGCTTACGATATATAATGTAAAATTGATAGAAAAAGAAACTCAAATCCTAACTTAGATTCAAAAACATGATGCAGTATGTCGTTAATTTATTAAAAGAAGTTAGTCAAAGGATAAAATTGATAAAAATGTGAAAGATCGGGGACGAAATTAATAGTTGATGTAAAGTTTAGGGACGAAATTGACAGCAAAAAGAGATTGGGGATGAAATTGACAGTTGGTGTAAAGTTTGGGGACAAAATTGACAGCAAAAAAAGATTGGGGACGAAATTGACAGTTGGTGTAAAGTTTGGGGACGAAATTAGTACTTTTGCCTTTTTTGTTTGATGGAATAGTTTCCCAATAATTGACACCAAGGTACAAGCCGAAAGATGAAACTTCATTTCTGGCATCGTAATTTCCATAAGAAATGAAGGCTCTAATCAGATAATGGTGGTTTTTCCCTTGCTTTGGTTTCAGGGTATAGCAATTTCTTTCTCCTTCTGGGAAGCTCCTCAACGTCTTTAAGGATTCTTATAAAAATTATTATCAGACATTGAAGCATCTGAAACCATATAATTTGTTCCTGTATTTACAAAGTCTGTGTCTGTCTGATTGGATACTAGCTAGTTTCATTATCCGTGTAATCAAAGCTTGCTCCACAATCAATACTTATGAAATCTGTGAGTGCAGGCGAAGGCAAAAGATGATTAAGGTTTAATTAGGTGAACTATTATGGTAGAACATGAATTAATTGGTTAACATAAATAATTAACATAAGTAATTGTTAAGATCGATAAGTACCAGGAAAATAAGGATGCTTAAAGCTGAGTTGCCTTGGAACTTGCAAAGTGTTGCCAACATGAAGCAAAAGCTGTATGAAGGGCAGCCATAAGCTTATTAACCTGAAACTTAATGCTCTCTCCATCTTAATATCTAACAAGGTAGCTCAAGCCCATGGATATAATTATATAAAGTATAAACCATCCAATAACATTTAAGGAGAACAAAAGAAATGAATGAACTCACCCAAGGAATGAAATTTCAAACTTAGTTAACTAAAATCATGTAGTCAATGTTAATTGACCTTGAATAGTCGAAATTATTTATTGCCATTGGGCTCTTGTCGTTACGAGTTACTCCCTCCGGTTCTATATATCTGATGTTTTAGAGAATTGTTTTTGTTACAAAATATCTGATGTTTTATAAATTCAAGAAAACATTAATTATTTTTTTACCATTCAACCCCTATTAAATATAGTAGAATCATAAATGAATAAACATTTTTCAAGTAATTTAATAGGGATAGTTTAGTCTTTTTATCTTATTTTTCTCTTCATTTTAGGTGAACTAATCATTTCCTTATCTGTGTGCATCCACCATATATAGAACCGAGGGAGTATGCAATTATTTATATTTAAAAGTAGTCAATGGATTCTCTTTCTCTCTCCTGCCTGCCGAACACTATCTCAACATTCTCTTTACTTTTGTTGGTAATTTTTTTTTTTTTTTCAGATCTTCGGATCTAGTTCTCGATCTACAGTCCATAAGGTGAATAGCTATGAGCTCATTTTGTCTTCCTAATTTTATGTAAGTCTACTCTAAGCCGGACAATAAGCCTTGGGCAGTTGGGTTAAATGGACTTAAATTAAACTTTCATTGTCTGTATTTAATTCGGACCCCACGCATGACAGGAACCACAAACCATGAGAAATGGCCAAAGTCCTATTTTGGTCCCCCAGTTATGCTCCTTGTTCCAAATAAGTCCCCCAGTTATTTTTTGTTCCATATTAGTCGTCCAGTTATGCAAAACTTGAAAAAGTTGGTCCCTCTAACGTTTTTCATCCAAATTTCCGTTAAAAAAAGAGGAAAAATAAACTTTCATCCCCAAAAGTTTTATTTTCTTATATTAAGGTCATTTTCTTTTTATAATAGGATCAAAACGTAAGAAAAGAAAGTAAATTAAGATTTTAAGTGAATTTACCCAAAANTAATTTTCTCAAATCACATAAAGCATGATGATCAGAAAGTAATACAATGAATAAGTCGTGTGTGTAGGATTGAATGTCCCTGCAGGGATGATGATGAGACATCCAATCAAAATGCTCATGTATGTTTTTTATTTTATTATATGAGTATTATTTAGCTAAAGAGTGTATGTTGTATGTAAGTATGTGAAATTTATTTTGTCTATCTTTTTCAGGAAAAGTCCAAAAATGACTTTGTCTATCTTGTCTGTTTTTGGACTTTCAGCTGATTGTGCTATAATTAATAACATTGTTATTGCAACTTTACAAAATTTTAATAACGCCGTGTTGGAAGTGGCCTTCGGCGAAAGAGAGAGAAAGACGGCCATTGTCGTTGGTGGAGGTGTGCCAGAAAATGGCGTAGAGCCAAGAGTGGGGTTGGTTGTGGAGTAAAAATTGAAGCTTTTGTTGAAGGGAAGATGGGTTTTCGTGAGAGACCAAGAAGGATGAAGAGGAAGGGGAGATGATTAATTCATCCATTCAAATGGAAGATAGAGAGAGAAAGAGAGAGAGAGAGAGATTTTGTGTTTTTGGGTAAATTCACTTCAAATCTTAATTTACTTCATTTTCTTATGTTTTGATCCTATTACAAAAAGAAAAGGACCTTAATATAAGAAAATAAAACTTTTGGGGATGAAAGTTTATTTTTCCTCTTTTTTTAACGGAAAAATGGATGGAAAACGTTAGAGGGACCAACTTTTTCAAGTTTTGCATAACTGGAGACCAATATGGAACAAAAAATAATTGGGGGACCTATTTGGAACAAGGAGCATAACTGGGGGACCAAAATAGGACTTTGGCTTAAAATAAAAAATAAAACGTAGGCTGATAAGTGAAAGAATTGTTTAAAATTGTTTATTTTAAATCAACTACATACTAAATGTTATTAAGGAGTTGACTCAATCCACGAGATCCTGAATTCCATTCCTGTTGTCGATATAAAGGCTCTTGATAGATAATCTGTAAATATTTCTGTAATCGCTCATGCAATCGGGTGACATGCTCTAATCTTAATGGGCCAAAAAATTCAATTCACCTAAAGATTTTATAATAATAAAAAAAAACAGCTACTATAAATAACCAAGAAGAGTCTCTTGTCCCAAATTCAAAACAGACAAAGAAAGAAGAAAATGGCAGAGCAACAACTTCATGTAGTAATGCTTCCATGGTCTGCCTTTGGCCACATGATTCCTTTCCTCCAACTTTCCATAGCCTTAGCCAAACATGGCGTTCGAGTCACATACGTATCCACTCCAAACAACATTAAAAGGCTCCCAAATATTCCCTCTAATTTGGCCTCTTTGATAACTCTAGTGGCTTTGCCAATGCCAGAATTGCAAAATGGTGACTTACCCAAAGGAGCAGAGGCCACAGTAGACATCCCATTTGAGAAATTGCCACTCTTGAATGTGGCTTATGATCTCCTACAATACCCATTTCAAAAGCTTGTAGCTGATCAATCCCCAGATTGGATTATCATTGATTTCATGCCTCATTGAGTGATAGAAATTGGTAAACAGCACAAAATCCCAGTGATGCACTTTAGTGTGTATTCTGCTGCCGTAGCCACATTTACGGGCCCTCCAGAATACATCATAGGGGAAGGTCGTGAAAGAGTAAAGCCATCAATGGAATCTCTAATGTCACCACCAAATTGGGTTGATTTTCCATCTTCTGTAGCATTTAAGAAGCATGAGGCTATTCCCACATTTCCTTTCCTATATGGTCTCATTTCTAATGGGACTAACTTCTCACTTGCAGAGCGCATTGCAAAAATCCTCAAGGATACCCAAGCAATATCTTATAGGACTTGCAATGAATTTGAGGGTCAGCATGTGAATTTGCTCCGGAAGCTTCTCAAAAAGCCAATAATACCAACAGGTTTACTCCCACTAGATAAGCCTGAAGAAGGAAATTATGATTCCATTGATCATCATGAGGGATCATGGAACCAAATTTTCAAGTGGCTGGATGAGCAAAAGCCCAAATCAACTGTGTTTGTTGGGTTTGGCAGTGAATGCAAGTTCACCAAAGACCAAATCCATGAGATAGCGGATGGGTTAGAACTTTCAGAATTGCCATTTCTTTGGGCTCTTAGGAAACCTGAATGGGCTAATGATGAAGATGAAATTGAAGTGTTGCCTCATGGTTTTGGGGAAGGAACAAAAGGAAAAGGAGTTGTGAAGTTAGGTTGGGCACCACAAAAGGAAATTCTAGGACATTCTTCAATTGGGGGTTCTCTATTTCACTCTGGATGGGGCTCTGTGATTGAGATTTTGCAATTTGGGCATTGCCTTGTGGTTCTACCAATGATATATGATCAAGGTTTGATGGCTAGATTAGTGGTAGAGAAGGGTTTGGCTGGGGAGGTAAACAGATCAGAAGATGGGTCATTTAATAGGCATGACATAGCTAAAGCTTTGAGGACATCTATGGTTTCCAAAGAGGGAGAGCCACTAAGGACACGTGCAAGGGAGGCTGCTACTATTTTCGGAGATATGAAGTTCCATCAAGAACACTATATTGGTGAACTTGTTAATTTTCTCAAATCACATAAAGCATGATGATCAGAAAGTAATACAATGAATAAGTCGTGTGTGTAGGATTGAATGTCCCTGCAGGGATGATGATGAGACATCCAATCAAAATGCTCATGTATGTTTTTTATTTTATTATATGAGTATTATTTAGCTAAAGAGTGTATGTTGTATGTAAGTATGTGAAATTTATTTTGTCTATCTTTTTCAGGAAAAGTCCAAAAATGACTTTGTCTATCTTGTCTGTTTTTGGACTTTCAGCTGATTGTGCTATAATTAATAACATTGTTATTGCAACTTTACAAAATTTTAATAACGCCGTGTTGGAAGTGGCCTTCGGCGAAAGAGAGAGAAAGACGGCCATTGTCGTTGGTGGAGGTGTGCCAGAAAATGGCGTAGAGCCAAGAGTGGGGTTGGTTGTGGAGTAAAAATTGAAGCTTTTGTTGAAGGGAAGATGGGTTTTCGTGGGAGACCAAGAAGGATGAAGAGGAAGGGGAGATGATTAATTCATCCATTCAAATGGAAGATAGAGAGAGAAAGAGAGAGAGAGAGAGAGAGAGAGAGAGAGAGAGAGAGAGAGAGAGAGAGAGAGAGAGAGAG
>QANZ01002726.1:16131-33256 GCA_003254925.1 Chamaecrista fasciculata
TAAAGTGTCCCAAAATTCTTCTAAACATTTCAATTTAGTCCTTCAACTCTAAAACCTCAAAACCTAGAACCCCAAATCCCAAACCCAAAACTCTAAAACCCCAAACCCTAAACCCTAAAATCCCAAACCCCAAACCCTAAAATCTTAAACCCCAAATCCTAAAACCTTAAACCCTAAATTGTAAAACCCCAAACCCTGAAATTCCAAACCCCAAACCCCAAAACCCCAAACCCTAAAATCCTAAACCCTAAAATCATAAACCCTAAAACCCTTAAATCCTAAAATTGTAAAGTGTCCCAAAATTCTTCCAAACATTTCAATTTAGTCCTTAAACTCTAAAACTCCAAATCTTAGAACTCCACACCCCAAACCCTAAAACCCCAAACCCCAAACCCTAAACTCTAAAACCCCAACCCCCAAAATCCCAAACCCAAAACCCTAAAACCCAAAACCCCAAACCTAGATCCTAAAATTCCATACCCCAAACTCTAAAGCCCTAAACCCTAAACCCTCAAACTCTAAAACCTCAAACCCCAAACACAAACCCTAAACTCTAAAACCCCAAATCATCAGAATTGTGACTGTACATTAAAGTTCAACAATTGTGACGTGCAACAGTATTATTCAAATCAGTCCCCGAATTTATCAAAATAGTTCAATATGTTAGACAAATTAGTCCTCTAATTAAATGAATAGATAATAACATGAACAATAGTCCAAAGTTTTAAACTTGAAAAATGAATCAATACTTTTTATAGATGAATGACACAAGTAGTCCTATATATAGAGGACGAGTTCACAAGAAGAAAACAATCACTCAGTTATACTAACAAACACAACTAACATAAATGTCACAACAGAAACGCTATACTTGCCCAAGTCTTCTGCTAAAACAAAACATTATAGTTAATTGGCCAAGTCTAAATTGTATACTGTACAATATCCTTGAGAAAATGTGGGATTAATATCACAGGATACCTAGCCTTAATTTGATATACATAATCAATCTCCCCCTTAATTAAAATATTAATGGTGACAACGATATGATGTTACATGGAAGAAACGATAGAAATCTTGGTAATTAACTAATTAAGTGGTCAGAGTCAGATTAATTGCTTCACTGTATTATATAATATAGGGTAAAATATACTTTGGTACCCTTTGATTATGACCAAATCTACTTTGGTACTTTGAAAGACAAAATTTGACACTTTGGTACCTGAGGTTTACGATGTTAGCACTTTAGTACCCTGTAATTATTTTTCGTCAAGATTTAAAAGTAATAATGTGTGTGTAAAAGAGTTGGCGTGTTGGACAATTCAGAATATAAAATATTATGTCATACCTAAAAGCCAACTTGTTTTCTTTTTTAATGTGTGTCATCCAAACGTGTTATTTTTTTATTTGAATCTTTTGAATGGATGGGTGCGTGAGTTCTGACTTTTCAAAAAAACAATGAAAATAATAAATAAAACGTAGGCTGAGTGAAAGAATTGTTTAAAATTGTTTATTTTAAATCAACTACATACTAAATGTTACCCCTCCGGTTCTATATATCTGATGTTTAAGGTAAATACACACAGATTAAGGAAATGATCGGCTCACCTAGAATGAAGAGAAAAATGAAATCAAAAGACTAAACTATCCCTATTGAAAATAATAGAAATACTTGGGAAATGCTTATTCATTTATGACTCTACTATATTTAATAGGGATAAAATGGTAAACAAATAATTAATGCTATCTTGAATTTGTAAAACATCAGATATTTTGGAACAAAAAAATTTCTCCAAAACATCAGATATTCAGAACCAGAGGGAGTATTAACGAGTTCACTTAATCCACAAGATCCTGAATTCCATTCTTGTTGTCGATATAAAGGCATGTTGATAAATAATTGTAAATATTTTTGTAATGGCTCTTACAATATGGTGACATGCTCTAATCTTAATGGGCTCACTTAACAATTTTATAATAAGGGATTATCTATCATGTGCACTAAGGGTAGATATGATAAGGGTTCATTTAGTAGCCTTGAAAGTATAAAAAATAATTAAAATTTTGTCAACTGAATTAATTTCTTGTCTCTCTTTTTCTTTTTTTTACATGAGGAAGGAAACTAAAAGACAAACAAAAAGAAAAGACTCAAACAGGGACCATTCGGGGTAACGCAACCCCAGAAAGATCATCCTGAAGCAGAGGAAAGCAAGAACGAGGGGGAACATCATAAAGCTTCAAACCAAAATCAGAAAACAGAGCATGTTTGGCCATTGAATCTGCGACCCTATTCCCTTCACGACGAGTGTGTGTGAGACGAGTCTCCCAACTCCGACTTTGAAGAGCTTTAATCCTATAAACCAGACCATGAAACGGATGAGACGGAGCGCATCCACTTTTCACTAAGTTAACCGCCACTGTAGAGTCACTCTCCACCCACAGNTAATCTGGCTTCTAATTCTGTTTGAAAATCCAGAGGGGTAGCAAGCGTCTCCGCTGCAGGGAACCTAGGGTGTTCCCCTCCCTCTGAGCAAGAAGCTCCTCGAGTCTTGCTTCCTCCACACTTATACCACAAACAAAGACATGATCATATATGCAATAAGAAACATGAAAGGTGTGCAAAGGAATAACAAATTCAATAACAAGAGGAATTAGAAATTCTTCTCTTTTTGGAGCAAGTTGTTGTAGCACTGGAGATTGAAGTGCTAAAGTTGATTCTTCCTTATCTTCTTTAGGTGCCAACACCCTGGATTCCGTGGAAACTTCAGCTGTTTCCAAAGATTTGGGCAATGAACTAAAGGAGTCAAAGTCATGTAGCACAATTTCATCTTGCATACTAGAAGTCTCCTCAACACATTGTTGCTCTTCTTCTTCTTCTTGTTCGTCCAAGTACATTCTTGATTTAGCAACTTCAGCTTCATCAAATGTCTGTATAACAAGCCATTGAACAACTTGTTCATAATGCTCATCATCATTACACTCACCAAAGCATTCAATGAAGTTGAACAACGGATCATCACTAAGAGAAGAAGGTGAAGGAGTGGTGACAGGAGAAGACATATCATCAATAACAATACTTTAATCCTCATCTTCGCTGTCCTCCTCAATTGATGGCTTATGAGCCATATCTTGTTGCTCACTCAAGCCTTGAGCGGGTTCTAAGATGAAATCTTGTAGATGTTGCTCCTCTAATCTCTCAAGTTGAGAATGAGTGGATTCCACTGGTTGCTTAGGAGGTAGCATGAGGTCTTCCATAGATTTCTCTAGAGTTGAGTAACTTCCACTCATAGCTTGACATTCCTGAGTTAAACGCTCAAGCATCTGTTGCATTTCAACAACCTGTGAGTTCATCTCCACCATACCATTCGCAAAGACTTGTGAAATATCATCAACATTCGGCATTGGTGAGGGTTGGAATGAATTTGTCATGGATGGGGGGTTGTGGTTTTCAAAGTGACTTGGGGATTCCAACTGATAATTGGGAGCTCCATAATTGTACCATTCATCCCTTTGGAAACTTTGTTGACAATTCCATCCAAAATTGGTGTTGGAAGAATGATTACCCACTTGATGATGCCCCAACAATTGTGGATTTGAAATTGGGAGAGCTCCATTAAGATGGAAACAATCACTAGCCGAGTGGAAACGACACCTGCAAAATGAGCAAGGAAGAGCAAACATATCAAGTGATTGTGGTCTAGGCGGGCATGGTGGAACCTCTCTATATTGCATCGGATAACCATTGTCCCTGTAAAAGGAAGAAGAATAAGGTTGCCCATGAGAAGAATCATAAGACCCATAAAATGAATTATAAGAATTATAGGGGTCATAAGGAGAATGATGTCCTCTATCCATTCAAACTTAAGCAATAAAACTTAGAAAATATCCTCTTAAGCCTATTGTTAGCTTCACATAAATTCCTTAGTCTTCTCTCTTTTCTTAGCTTCCTACAAGTTCTTTCAATCTTAGGATTCAAAAGATTTAGATGTTCCTTAAACTTCCTAAGCATGCAACACTTAATTTTTAACACCAAAAGAACAAGAGAGATGTGAAAAATTGATGCACAAAGCAACCGGCAAGAGAAAAGAGCAAGAGGAAAGAAATTCGCTTAGTCTAGAAAAACAGCCGCGAAACAGCCACGGCACACTCCCACGGCGGGTTGGCGGCGGTTTGCACTGGAAAAACAGCCGCGAAACAGCCACGGCACACTCCCACGGCGGGTCCCGCGGCGGGTTTCTCTGCACAGCGAAAATTAGCAAAAATAGTCCAGAAAGTGAGTTCCCAAGCAATTCTTTGAACCAAAACTTTAAGATGAATGGTTCTAAACAAGTTAAAACAAATAAAGACTCACTAAACACTAAAGAAAAAATGAAACAAAACAAACAAAAACAAAAATTGACTCCCTAAGACACGACAAAGGAAAACCCAATTTGTAAAAACTTGGCACAATCTACCGTTAAACTTTGGGAAAAGTTCCCCGGCAACGGCGCCAATTTGACCGCACCCGTCGTTAGGTGGCCAAAAATACCGGAATTAATGCACTATAGTGGTGCAATCCGAGTCGATCTCTCGAGGAACTTTTGTGCAAGGTTTAATTGTAAACGATACCAAGTTATCACCAATCGGGTAAAAGCGAAGAAAATTTGTTCTTTGATTGTTTGTCTAAGACCTAAAACAATAATTAAATAAAGCAATAATATTTTTGGGGTTTTTGATTAATAAGCAAAAGATAAACAAAAGCGATAAAGATAGATAAGACACTTATTGATGGAAACACCCAACAGAGGAATTGAATTCGGCCTTCCTAGCTTATAAAGATCGGAGTAATTACTTCACAAACCATTTACTAAAGTTGTCCACTACCGTTAAACATAGCAATTAACTCAATTATAAACATAACCAAGATAATCACTTCAATGAAGCTAATGGCGAGATAAAATCAAGAATTCAGGCAACTCTATAACTCAGACTAAGTTATCAAAGAGAAACTTATCCCAATTATTAGTCAAACCAACTACAACGTATCCGAACGGATCATAATCAAGACAAGAATAATCAATACATATCAGAATCCAAAATCCAATCTCAAATTCATAATCAATATCAGAATTACAAGTTCTCTAACCAAGAAAAACTCAAACCCTAATATAAAACGATGAAAAGAGTAAAGTAAAACTCCCTAAGTGTAGAACCAAGCTCGGGCCTCCTCCAATCCTCTTATGGGTGTGGAATCTAGCTGCTCATGGAGAGATATTTGGCTTCAACAAGCCTCCTAGCCTCCAAGATAGCCATGGATGAAGGTGGGAGAAAAGAGGGGATGAAGGAGATGGTGTCAAGTGTGTCTCTAGGGTTCCTCCTCATTTAAATGACCTAAAAACCTCTCATATATGTAAATTTCGGCTCATTCCAAAGAAATCTAGGTCAGAATCATCAAAATCGGGCTTGGGCCTGCTTAATTACAAATTATCGCGGACCCGCCGCGGCTGTGCATGGCGGCGGTTCCGGCGGCGGGTTTTCCAGAGAAACCAGCCGCGGACCCGCCGCGGCTATGCATGGCGGCGGTTCCGGCGGCGGGTTTTTCAGCAACTTGAATTCGTTTTCAGTTTGGTCCCTGACTCGTCTCCAAATATCTTTGAGCCTTCCTCGAAGTAATGCAGCACTTTGGACTTCATTAAAACCTATCAAGAACATCGAGAAACTAAGTGAATTCTCAGGATAAAGAGGATCAATCACATAATAAAGATTAAACCCGAGAAAACGACACAATTACTCACAAAATAGTCCAAATAATCATCAATCCTCAAGGCATCATATTTCATCATAAAAGGACATAAAGGCATGCAAATGAATCTCAAATGAATATAAAATGCCCTAAAATGTCCCTAAAATACATGATGAAATATGGTCAGATCAGCCATGAAAAATTAATGATCGATCATCGAGCTCTTGGTGTCCAATTATTCCTGTTTCTAATTAGTTAATGTTAAGACGACCTTGAATAGTGTCGTAGACTTAAAATTAATTTTGATCATAGAAATGTCTCATAAACAAACAAATTGACTTGACCCAAGAATTGACTTGGAATAATAATTATGCTTTGATTTGGATCAAATACTTGAGACCCGTGAATTAATTAAAATGTGTGGTTGATCCTTATCCACGATAGATCATAAATATTATCTAAGTTTAGTCTATATTTTATTATATATAGAAATGTTTTTGAATAAGCTAACATTTCGGTCCTTCAAAACTCATCGAGTTGACAATTTAATCCCTAAAAGATTGAAACACACAATTTAATCTTTAAAAGATCCAAACAATATACTATTTATTAGTCGTTGAAAGAACCAAATAATATACTTTCTATTCTATGAAAAAAAAAAAAACTTAACAAGTATAAATTTTAAATTTCAAGAAATAAACTATGTATTTCAATTTTATAGGGACCGAATTATCAACTAGATAATCTTTAATGGACCGGTTTATAAATTTACTCTATAATCTATTACTGTTATGAACCATTAACGGAAGGTTCAATAATAATTAAAAGGCAAAAGACCTTTTCGTATCCCTAACGTTTGCGGTGATTTTCAGTTATGCCCCTAACGTTTCATTTGTGTCAGTTGTGCCCCCAATGTGATACGTTAGTTTCAATTATGCCCCCAATTTTGACTCAATGCTGATGTGTCAATTTTTTTACTTGTATGTCAATTTTTTGTTCTGAATTGAATATGTGACAAGATGACTGGATAATAAAAACATCCCTGATTTATTTTTTATCCACCATGGCATTTCCTATGTGGTATAAGGCTTGCGAAGATGAAGATGAAGATGTCAAAAAAATTTTAGGGTAGTAATTTTTTGGTTTAAAGAATGTAAATCCACGTAGGAAATGTCATGATGGATAAAAAATAAATCAGGAATGTTTTATTTATTCAGTGATCTTGCCACATATTCAATTCAGAACAAAAAATTGACACACAAGTTAACTTGGGGGCATAATAACTTGTGGGCATAATTAAAACTGATGTTTCACATTGGGAGCACAACTGACACAAATGAAACGTTAGGGGCATAACTGAAAATCACCGCAGACCAATGTTGTTAAAACCGAACTGGACAAAGACTTGGACTAGTGTTCGGTTCACAGTCTGATTGGTCGAATCGGTCGAACCATCGGTCAAACCGGATGATTCAATAAATACTTATTTTTAATTTATTAAATATAAATCCTCTATAATGATACAAATAATTATTTTTAATATAATTAGTAATTTATTTGATTCTAAATATTAAAAGAACAAATGAAAAAGAAGGATAAAAGATGAATGAGGGCCTCTACTTTGCCTTCTTATAATTTTTAATCAATTTTTTTAATTTAAAAAAAATAAAAAAAAAAACTGGGTGAACCACTAGTTTTTATGGCAGTTTGGCGGTTGGACCCGGTTCGCCGGTTCACGGCCGGTTATTTCCGGTTCAATCCGGTCCAAATGCCAATTTGATTATTTTGTAGGGGTGAGCACGGGTTGGGTTGGGGCGGGCTGAGAGGAAATCCCAGCCCAACCCGCACATCATTCTGCGGGTTGGGTTGGGTTGAGTTTTTCAGTTTCGAAATATTAACCCGAACCAACCCAACCCGCGGGCCTGCGGGTTGGTTTGGGTCAACCCACGGGCTGAGTCCTGCATAAATAAAATTCTACACCTTCATCATCTACAATAAAAAAGCTTCATAAAAACCTGATTACAACAACACAGAGATCAGAACCCATGAAACAATTTATAATATTTAGACCAAAATCCTAACAGAAAAACCAAAACCCATGAGACAATTTCAAATTTTACAACAACACAGACTTGAAGTTTCTAAAAAACCCAGTAACGTAGAAGAATCAAACAAGTAGTACAACCTTCAGATTTTAGGAAAAAATAACGACGCCGAGTGAGAAACTTGAAAACGTAACAACGAAGGTGAAAAACTAACGAGGATCGACGGCCGATGAGCTATGTCGACAGAGAAAGCCGACTTATCTTCGACAGCAACGATTAGCACCGACGATCGACTAGGCGAGAGATGGAGGAGGGATGGTTTTGTGGTGGAGATCAATTAAGCAGTTTAGGGTTCGAAGGACTAAGGAGAGAAGAGAGAAGAAGAAGTGAGGAATGAGTGAGAGAATGAATGAGGAGGCAGCGGCTGTGTCAATCCAAAATGAAGAGCTAGGTTAATTAATTAGGTAAGTGACATATTAATATTATATTATATGTAAATTAATAAAATATATATATATATATGCGGGCTCGTGGGTTGGGTTGGGTTTACAAACATAAAACCCGCAACCCAACCCGCACACATGCGGGCTGAAATTTTGTGGACCAAACCAACCCGCGAACCCGAACCAACCCAGCCCGCAGTTGCGGGTTGGTTTGGGTTTTGTGGGCTTGCGGTCTGATATGCTCACCCCTATTATTTTGGTTGAACCCTCTCGCTCTTGTGTTCGGTTGGCGGTTGAACTGGTTGGACCGTCCGGTCCGGTCGGGTTCTGACAAAACTACAACAAACGTTAAGGCATGAAAG
Organism: Chamaecrista fasciculata; assembly: GCA_003254925.1. Classification (NCBI taxonomy): domain Eukaryota; kingdom Viridiplantae; phylum Streptophyta; class Magnoliopsida; order Fabales; family Fabaceae; genus Chamaecrista; species Chamaecrista fasciculata. The sequence continues at coordinate 24,701 of QANZ01002726.1, forward strand.
GATCTTTTGCCTAATTAAAACGTTGACATTTTTATTTGTAGCATGTCTTATTGGAAAGCATATAAATTTAAGTGTCGCCTCAAATTCTCTTTTTATAACAGCTTCTTTCTAACTTGTAATATACTAATATGCAAATCAGTGGAAGACCTTGATTTTAGAGACAAATGTATAACCTTGATTTTAGAATACATGCAAATGTATAACCTCATAACTATTTATTTTGATTTTAGAGACAAATCCCGAGGCTACCTTGCAAGAATTTGGGTGATTAGTGATTCTTCAAGCACCGAAGAATTGCTTCCAAGAATCATGATTTCCAGATTCAAAGATTCTTTAAGCTCTGCTAATATGTGACTGATGTCTGGCCTCTTGTCAACATCTTTTGAAACACATAACATGGTAGCCTCTATAACTTTCTGTGCAGAGGCTACATTGAAATTTTCTTCTAACCTTGGATCCATTATGTTTTGGATATCTCTTTTTTCTATTAAAGGAACAACCCATTCAAGTATTTGACTAACTTTTCCACAAATTCTCGTCACTGCAGGCTTCCAGTAATTAGCTCAAACAAAATTACGTATATGCACATCGTTACTTTTAAATTATAACTTTATTTTATCATATTCCTTTATTGTGTGTCCACACTGTTTTGAGTATTGCGTATATGCACTTAATTAGTTAATTATCTCTTTCTATAAGATGTTTTTTTTTTTAATTTCTTTTTATCTTAAGAAATGCAAATCAGTGGACGATCTACTATCTTTCTTTTGAGCCTCTTTCCTTTATGTGCAAAACTTTAGTTTTACTATAAGAATTGTATCTTTTCATGGTAATATTGAACATGTTTAAAAATTGGTCCTTATTACTCCTTAGTCATTCAAAGAGGTATAGTATATGAGGTGTTTTGCTTTTTTTTTTTCTTGACATCTTTGATCAATTCGACCATTCACTTAGCTTTTAAAATATATGGAGTATGGATAAATATTTTGTAAAGAATCAATAATCAAGGTGGAAAAATGTAATTATGAGAATATTGCAACATTGGCTGAATATTAAGAATTTTTCGTTATACATAAACCCAAAAACAAATGCGACTTCTAGCCCTGTTTTATGTATCAAAATTATCAATCCTATCTATAACTTCATTAACATTGTTTAATCACGTTCTTTTCAGAAAGTGAAAGCCAAGAAGCTCCATAAACGGATGAAATATATAAAATTGCGTTGCTCAAGAACCAACATCCGAAGAGCATACCTGCTAATATATAACCTCATAAGTATTGATTTTGATTTTAGTGACAAAATCCAAAGGCTACCTTGCAAGAATCTGGGTGATTAGTGATTCTTCAAGAATCGAATGATTGTCGTTGAGAGTCATAATTTCTATCTTAAAACATTCTTTAAGCTCTGCTAATATGTGACTGATGTCTGGCCTCTTGACAGCATCCTTTGAAACACATGACATGGCAACCTCTATCGCTTTTTGTGCAGAAGCTGCATTGAAATTTCCTTCTAACCTTGAATCCATTATATTTTGGATATCTCCTTCTTCTATTAGAGGAATGACCCATTCAACTATTTGACTAACTTTTCCACAAATTCGTGTTACTGCTGGCTGCCCAGTAATTAGCTCAAACAAAATTATCCCAAAGCTATAGATATCACTTGTCTTTGATATATGAAGTCTGCCAACAATAAAAAAGTAATAACACCAAATAAAAAACCCAAAACTCATGTATTATATAGCCATTGTAAATTTCTCTCTCCAATTCTTCAAGGGGTGTGGGGGTTATTCAATTTTGCGTAAACTAACAATTCGGTCCTGAAAGATCACTGAATTGACAACTCGGTCCCTTAAGGATTAAAGAACATAGTTTAGTCTCTAAGAAAACTGAACAATGTACACTTTTGTCCTTTTCTTGAATAAAAAAGATACTGTTTGATTCTTTCAGTCAATAATGAGTACATTGTTGGACTCTTCAAATTAAAAGATTAAATTAAACCATGTATTTTAATCTTTCAGGGACTAGGTTGTCAACAAGGAGATATTTGAAGAAATTGTTAGTTTACTCTTTAATATTTTATCAATTGTTTATATTATTTTTAGTTCATTCAAATATAATTTCTAAAATAGAAACATATACTTACTGGGGATCTAGGTAACCAATTGTGCCAGCTGGAAAAGTTACGATATGAGTATCGCTATCATTCTCAAAAGCTCTAGACAATCCAAAATCAGCAATTTTGGCTTGCATATTTTGGTTTAGTAGTATGTTAGAAGGTTTCAGATCTCTATGTACTATTGGTGGTTTACACCCATTATGCAAATAGTCCAATCCTGCATTCACATAGAGCAACGAAAGATAAATTTTAACTCTTAGAATTGGTAAAAGGCCATAGTAAGAGAAGAAAATTCATTGTTTTAGAGGACCAAAATTGGATAATTAATTTGCAAACCTGATGCAGCATCCACTGCAATTCGAAGTCTCTCATTCCACTTCAAAACATTAGGATTCATATCTACAAAATATTCATGTAGTACAAGAAACTGTCATGCAACCTTACAATCATTGGGCAAAGTTCAAATTGACTAATCTTAATTTCTTTTCTCTATCCTTCTTCTTTTGATGTTTATCCTTCTTTTATGGTATTATCATCTCAATATAACTGCTAACATGTCCCAAGATTTTAATGATGGTTTTAATGGTCTAAGTTGTTAGCTTTGATACGATATATAATAGCTTTTCACTCACAATATTATCTTTACATTAGTTAGTCTCATTCATACCACATTTGGTTCAAAATACATATAGTCTAACATAAGATAATCATAGTTCCACTTTTGTTAATCTGTTGCAAATTATGGAATAATAAATGCTCGATGATATTTGAACGGACCTGATAATTGTTGAAGGAGATTGCCTTTACTCATATATTCATAAACCAATGCATTCATGTCTTCCATGTCACAATATCCAACAAGCCTTACCAAGTTTCTATGATGAATTAGCTTCAACAATTCTACCTGTATTTTAGAGCTTAGCTTGGACATGAATAAATTACAAAAGAAGAGATTCATGAAAACCAAACATCATTAATAATTTTTGCTTCTAATTACCTCAGATTGAAATTCTTTAAATCCTTGTCTTGATGACTCAGAAAGAACCTTCACTGCAACTTGTGCACCATCATGTAGAGTGCCAAGGTAGACATTTCCAAATCCTCCTTTTCCAATTACATTTTCAAAGTTATTAGTAATACATATAATCTCAGATTTGGAGAATGATCCTTCTATTCCTTTGAGGCGTCCTCCCTTCTTAGATGCACCAAACATCACTGCAGTAATAGTATTATAATAATGAACACTTACACCTACCTAAACTTCTAGAGAAATAACAAGAGTTAACTAATAATTTAGTTCTTGAATGATCAAAATAGTATACGTATTAGTTCCTAAAAATTCAAAACAGTATATTTATTAGTTCTTTTTATGGTTTAAATAATATCCGTTTTAATCTGTCAAGTTTCAAGACTAAACTGTGTATTTTAGTTTTAATTTTCAAAGACCAAGTTATCAACTAAGTGTCCTTTTAAGGACAAAATTGTTAGTTTACTCCAAAAAAAAATTCATATTTGTAATTAGGGCTACACTTCCAAAGAATTCATGCTATAATGAATTACTACAGCAATAAGTCACCAGATAAACTGAGTGAGTTGTCTTACCTCTTTGTTTGTTCCATCTAAGTCTCCATATCATTGTCATCACAGAAATGCATACAATTATCATAAAAACGATCACTGATGCAACTATAGGAACAATTGGCCTTTTTGCTCTGTCTTCGCATGAGCTTGTCAGACAAAGACTTGGATTTCCATCCAAACTAGTAATTGAGAAAAAAATTGCATTCAATATGGAGTCAAAAATGTCAATTTAATTAATATGACTAATGATCTTTATAATAATAATCACAAATTTCGTTGACTTTGAAATCAATAACTAGAAATGTCGCGTTCAAGCATATAAAAGTGAGAGGTAAAAGATGACAAACCGTAATTGCAAAGTTGTGTTTGACTTTTCTCCGAGAACTTCAGGAATTGAACCTGCTAGATTGTTGCCAGTTAAATTACTGCAAAAATAATGAAAAATATAACACCTTAGAGATGGAGCTTGAATAATGTAAAATCAGTAAATTAACAATTTGGTCCCTAAAAGATTATCAAGTTAATAATTTTGTCTCTAAAATATTGAATAATTGAAATACATAGTTTAGTACTAAAAGATTCAAACAATATATTTTTTAATTCCTAAAAGAGCCAAACAATATACTCTTTAGTTCATAAAAAGGACTAACATGTATATTATTTTGATTCTTTAGAGACTAAATTGTGTATTTCAATCTTTTAAGGACCAAATTGTTAATTTTGTGATCTTTTAGGGACCAAATTGCTAATTTACTCAAATGTAAAATGTAGTAGTAAATCTCATTGTAAAGTTTAATAACTTACAGGACTCTTAATTTTGGCAAATCAGCAAGAAATGTTGGCAAGGGTCCTGTCAAATCATTAAATGACAAATCTCTGGAACAAAGCAATAATTTGCACATGGATAAAATTCTAACACCAAAGAATTAATTTGTTATAATTAAATTGTTGCTTAATGACGTACTTACAAGGTCATTAACTCTGTCAATTTTGAGAACGAGGGAGCTATTTGGCCTCTCAATCCTCTCCCACTCAGATTTCTGCTTTGAAATTGTTTTAAATTAGATAATAGATGACAAAATTTAGAAAGATATTTTAACGTTTGCCATTAAATTCTTAAGAAAAAATAAAATAAAGGGTAAATTACACTTTGATACCTTGTTCTGTGGACCGTTTTTACTTTGGTACCTTGTTCTATCAAAAGTGACACTTTGGTACCCAAATTTATTTTTCTGTTAAGTTTTAACAACAGTAAAATCACCTAGATATCCATATTCCTCATTTTTCACGATTCAAACGGTTTACACTCCAAAATTCTCTCACTTTGAATCTTCGTGTTATTTCATGATTTTTTAATGTTTTAGCGTCTGAATCATGAAAAATGAAAAGAAAATGAACATTTGGGTGTTTTTACTTTGCACGTGATGGTCACGTGTGACTTTGCCATCAAAATTTAACAGAAAAATAAATTTGGGTACAAAGTGTTAATGGTTGCAAAGAACAGGATACCAAAATGAAATTGATCCATAGAATAGGGTAATTTACCCAAAATAAAATGTGAAAAAAGCTTAGAGAGTAGAACATACAATAATTGTATGGCCGGAAAATTAAAGGCTAATGACTTACAATGTCACAATTCTTGTGTTGTTATTTATGTCAGTGACGCACCGTAAGCTCTTCCATGCAAATTGCTTAGGAAGACATGGGTCTCCTTGCCAATCCAAATTTGAGATCTTGTATGTACTTTTGACATCCAAAATAGCAGTAACTGTATGTGGCATTACAAATAATTAAATAGGTAAATAAATCATGAATGAGTAATACTACTCTATATATATATACCATCTGTTTCGTCGGTCGGGGAAGTTATTGGCTCTATCAATTTATAAACCTCAAAGGCATTGAGGATGGGGGGAGCATCAGAATCTGATGTTGCACTGATGCTAAAACTAACAATACTCTGATTGATTTGATGACTTATGGTGAGAGGCTTCAGGTATTCAAGGATTACAGGCTGAGACAGGATGTGTTGATCATTGAGTGTAATACTGATTACTCTTTTGTGACCAGGGCCAAGTTTCTTAATTTCCATGAAGTGAAAAAAGACATAATAATTGGAAGACTCCTTAAGGTCCAAGAAATAATTGAAGAAAAAAATGTGGTCAAAGTTTAAAGCATAGGAAACATTCGTTGATTGGAATGCAGATCTCATCACTTCCGCTGGTAACTTGTAATTAGGATCGCTTCCGTTTGTAGGATCAATAAAATCCCAAGTACTCAAACGTTGCCTGTCTCCTAATTCTATGTCTCCTACATTTATTTTCTTCGACCAAAGACGATCATAGTTGTCATCCATGTACCTGCTGTATTCGGCTGTATTAGTGGAGCCAACATCAATTCTTTCTTGTAAGACAAGTAATGAATTGGATGGCAAGGGAGCTTGATAAATGAAATTGGACAAAAGACGTAATTCTAGTGCTGAGATGAATGGTATTCCTATTTCCCCCTTCACAAGGCACACATGTATTGTGTCGCTTGTAGAAGTATGTATAACCTCTGTAATCATCAAATCATCAACATAATTATTAATAGCTTTCCAATAATTGACACCAAGGTACAAGTGGAAATCTGGGTATATATCTCCGCCGTCGTAACTTCCATAAGAGAAGAAGGCTCTAATAAGATAATTGTTGTTCTTCCCCTGCCTTGGTTTTAGGGTATAGCAATTTCTTTCTCCTTCAGGGAAGCTCCTCAACGTCTTTAGTTGAAGCCCAACATAACGACTATTATAAAAATTATAAGTAGTTGAAACCATATAATTTGTTCCTGTATTTACAAAATTTGTGTCCGTCTGATACCAGATACCAGTATTGGCATCCCAGTAATCATTGCTTGCTCCACAATCAATGCTTATAAAATCTGTGAGTGCAAACCAAGGTAATTAATTAATTAATCTACAACATAGCTTGGTTAATTTGTTTAATTAGTTGAACTAGTATATATAGAACATTAATTAATTGGTTAACATAAATAATTAACATGCATAATACAATATAGTAGTAAGTAATTATTGAGATACGTACCAGGATGATAAGGATGCTTAAAGCTGAGTTGCCTTGGAACTTGCAAAGTGTTGCCAAAATGAAGCAAAAACTGGATGAAGGCCACCCATAAGCTTAACATCACACTAGCCCTTTTTACTGCTCTCTCCATCTTATCACTTAAGTAGGTAGCTCAACTGCTCAAGCTCATAGAAATTATTATATATATATATATATATATATATATAAAAACCATCCAATCACATTTAAGGAGAACAAAAGAAATTAAATGAATGAAGTCACCCAAGGTATGAAATTTCAAACATGGTTAACTGAAATCATGTATCTTCGTAAATTGCACGTTTGTAATTTTTTTTTTAGTTTTTTGTATATTTTATGACTTAAATTGACTTCTTATTCTTTTTTTTCCTTAAAAATAATAAGGAAAAACAAACTGAAAGTTCCATGACTTGACATTTTGATCATATAAATATCTTGACCCAAGTCAACCAAAAAAATAGACTTGACCCAAGAATTGATTTGGAATAATATTTTATGCTTTTTTTTTTGGCCAACAAAATAATATTTTATGCTTTGATTTGGAATAACTTGTAAAAAAAATAACTGCAGGTGGTAAAGGTAAAAAATTCATTTTGGTCCTTAATATTTACACTATGTTTCGTTTTGGTCCTTAATTAGGGACTGAAATGGAAATGATATTTTCACCTGCCGTCTGAACTTAATTTTTACGATAAGGTCTCAATATGTTAATGATAAAAATCATAGGCCTCAATTTTCAAATTTTTGAACCACGTGGTATCATCAATAGATCAAATCATAAACATCACTTTTGTATTTATCCTAAAATTAATGATGATTTTTTGCGAGGATAAAAAATTGTCGCAGATTTTATAGGTAAAAGAAAGTGTAATTAAAATATCTTTAGAATTCTTAAATGATATTTAGATAAGTGTGAGTGACTGTTAGAGAAGTTCTAAGAATGGCGAATGTTTTCAAATTTATTGTTTACGTTAGATTATGTATATTGTATATTAACAAATTTAACGCGTGAGGATCATTGTAATACCCAAATTGAATATTTTTTAAGGAATCCAAGGATATAAAAAGATAGTCAGTCATGAAAAACTATGAGATCGAGAAGACAAACGTCCGTAATCAACAATTTATATTTTATAATCACTTTAGTATCCTTATTTCTGAGAAACTCATGTACAGTGTAAAGGTAGACATTTCCAAATCTTTCTTTTTCAATTACATTTTCAAAATTCTTGATAATACAAAAAGCATTTAGCTGTGGCCTGTGAGATCTGAATATTCATGATGAGTTTTATTGGTGAATTGGTACAGAAAGCGACTAATGTTGCCGACTTGAGATTATAATATACTTTCCTTTATTCGCAAAATTATTTATAATGTGAAAGTGGAAAAAATAACACTAATTAATCATCGTGTTATGTAACTATATGCATTCATAAAATCATGTAATTAATTGAGTTATTATTATTATTTTTGTTTAGAAATATAGTTTGTTAAGGAAAAACCAAGGAAGCATGGACACTTCATTTTGAAGACGTGTCGCCGTGTCAGACACGTGTCAGTGTCCGACACTCGTATGACACCGACACGACACATATCCATAAATTTTAGAATATAAATCAATTTTTTGTAACTTTAACATGATAGGCAAGAGAAAATAATAATAGATATGACATATATTATGAATAAAAATTGTAATTTTTAATTTTTTCATTAAAAATTATGAATATTTAATTATTTATATATATAAATATAT
>QANZ01002728.1:0-18052 GCA_003254925.1 Chamaecrista fasciculata
TTACCGTGTTTTTCCGCTGCGCTAACCCTATGATTTCCCAACAGAAGGATGGCGCATTGCTTATGTGGGTCCAAGGGAAGATTTGATCTTCCATTTGATTCTCAGAAGATTGCATTTTGAATTCAGTTAAGATATTAAGGTAATATTTTAATTAAGAATTCAAGTCCTAAAATTATAATATTATTGTAATCTTATAATTTTATAATTTGATAATTCTATAATTTAGGGATTCACTAATTATAATTATCAAAATTCCCCCACTCTATAAATAGAGCCAAGGAAGTCGACTTGGCTAACCTAGTTCACTAAGTGAATTTTGTTTTCTTCTTTTGTGAGACAAGAGAGAGAATTCGCACAATCCTAGGCCTAGAGAGAGAAAATCGATTTCTTCAAGAGTGTGAGGAAAAATCGATTGGTCCACATAGCTAGGGTTTTGAGAGAGAAAAATAAGGTGTTCTTGTTGCTCATTGCGCCACCATCCTTTTAAGGTTCAAGAATTGTTCTTGAATTTTAAGAGCCGTAGATTGAGTTCCCAAGTTCTTTTGGAGAAAAGAACAGAAGGCTAACACCTTGGTGCCACTAAACTGCTCGTGTGGATTACTGGCAGAGGAAGGATGCTTCGTGTGGACTTCTCAGAATTGCACCGTTCAACCGAACCGATTGAAACTTTGAGGTATAACTTATTCCTTCACCGGTTTAAATTCATCTAGCGGATCCGTAGGGAAATCACTCTTGTTTTTGCGCCGTGTTTTAGTTAATTTTATTTTTTTTTCGCTTCCGCTGCACGCGCCGTGATTTCCCAACAGTGGTATCAGAGCCACACTAGTTTTTGAATTTAATACTGGTTTTGGTGAATTATACATGTGATGTATGATGTGTGTTTACCGCTTTCAATCATATGTTTGGTTTTACGAAAATCCACCGAAAAGTTTTATTTAAAAAACTCAATCTATGGAATAGGTGCAAATTTTATGTATATGATACAGATAAAATCAATTGGATTGATTTGGAAATTTTTCTTGAAATTTTAAGGCCAAAGTCGAAATCCCTATATAATTATAGTTAAAAGTGTTTTAATTATAATATTGTGGGGTGGCTGAAAATTTATTAAAATTATGAATTTTAAAATTTTTGGGGCTATAATTTAAATTCTAGAATGAGACTCTTGAATTTTATAACTATTGATATAAGGCCTAATTTTCAAGAAAGGCATGTTAAAATTGCACAAACCCTAATTGAACACATTTTAAAAATTGTTTTTGGTATGTGTTGATGTATGCCGTGTTTGACATGAATATGTAAAGTGTTCATATGTGTTATGTGGTGTTGGATATGGCTCTAGGGTTTTTGGTAAATACGGCCTGCGTGTCGTCTCCCTATACTCTTTATGTAATTTTACATTTTTTGTTATACCTCAATGTAACTGGGGTTTTTCACAATGTAATTTTATTTTTCTTTTTAGAAGAATTCTCTCATTGGCTTGAGAGGATTATAGGGTAGATGGGCCATATCTAAACACGGTGTGTTTTACGCATTTTGTTTTGTATGTGATGCAATGCGCTAGATGTATGCCTAGGGGTGCGAATTTTAACATGCAATTTAATTTTACACTACAACGTATATGATACAAGTGTGGGATCTTGTATGAGATACAAAATCCGTGCATGCGTTTATATGTATAAGATACATGGGAAATAAACACATGGCACAACTCATTTAATTTTAAAATTGGTTTTAAAATTAAATTAAAACGAAACCTTTTAAAAATCAAACCCTTTTAAAAATCTTAAGTTTTAATGCCATCAATAAAACACCCTGTTAAAATCTTGTTCATCGTAGAGCGACGAAAGCCCTCCGCTACACGGATCTACCTTGACCTTGAGGAGACATGGGTGAATGGGAGATTCAACACAATGCCTTGTTGAAATCATGGTTTATTGAATACGTCAAAAGCCCTCCGCTACACGTGTTCAGTGGGCCTTGATGATATGGGGTCGGGCTTCGGCCTCGTTGTTTTGAGCCTAGCCATTCACAAGTTTTTTTGTGTGACTTAATGGGGTTATCAAATCGGATTTGGACCTCAAGGCATTAGATGGGATAAACATGCTATAATAAGTATCATATGATGATACAGTCCCATAAAGATCAAAGAGTCACATGAGATGTGATTGGTAAGGGGTTACTTTCCTAAATAACCTAAGGAAGCACGCACGCCCTCCGCGACTGTAAACTTTGGTGAAATATGGGTCTTAGCCACTAATAATAATTTTACTTGGTTTTATAAAATGGTGGATACATATATTTTCTGCTAATTAAACTTTCATATCTTAATTGTAGAATCAAATGGCAACTACTAGTTCAACACTGTCACTGCGATCTATCCTTGAGAAGGATAAATTGACCAGGACTAACTTCCTTGACTGGCTTCGAAATGTGAGAATTGTTCTCACCCAGGAAAGGAAGCTCTACGTCCTGGAAAATCCCATTCTCGCACAGCCTGTTGCCAACGCTCCAAGAGCACAGAGAGATGCTTATGAGAAGCATCAAAGTGACTCTGTGGACGATGCTTGCCTGATGTTGGCTACCATGGTTCCTGAGATCCAAAAGAACTTGGAGAACATGGCGGCCTAAGAGATGGTTACACATCTCAAGGAAATGTTCCGACATCAGGCTCAGCAAGAGAGGTTTGAGACCACGAAGGGGAAGGGGAAGGGCAAAGGAAAGAGGAAGGGAAAGGACGTGGTTGGTGAGACCAAGCCAACGCCAATGCCCATCCCACAACCTGCCAAGAAGGCAAAGCCCGCCAAGGATACAGTTTTCTTTTTCTGCCAGAAGCCTAGACACTGGAAGAGGAATTGCAAGCTGTATATGGAAGATCTGAAGAAGCAGAAGAAAGGCGCTGAGGTCTCTACTTCAGGGATCTATGTTATAGGTGTTTATTTTTCTAAAACCACTTGGGTATTGGATACTGCATGTGGTTGTCACATTTGTACAAATGTGTAGGGTCTTAGAGACAGTAGAAAGCTGGACAGGGGCGAGGTGGACCTACGAGTGGGCAATGGAGCAATGGTTGCTGCTGTTGTCGTAGGAACATACGAGCTTGTACTGCCCTTTGGGCTGATATTTGTTTTGAACAATTGTTATTATGTACCGTCCTTAAGTTCAAACATTATTTCACTTTCTTATTTGGATAAGGAAGGGTTTACTTGTGTGAATGGGAATGGTAGATGTTCAATTTACAAGGATGATGTGTTATTTGCATATGGTGATCTGCAAGATAATAACTACATCTTAAAATTGGAACAACGACGTAATAATGATATCTATAACATTGATACGAAAAGGATTAAGGTTAGCGAACCTAATCCTACATACATTTGGCATTGTCGTATAGGCCATATAAACGAGAAACGCCTAGAGAAGCTCCATAAAGATGGACTTCTAAGCTCATTTGATTTTGAATCATATGATGCTTGTGAATCTTGTTTGCTTGGAAAGATGACAAAGGCGCCTTTCACTGGCCATAGTGAGAGGGCATCAGACTTAATGGGGATCATACATAGTGATGTATGTGGACCCATGAGTACTCAAGCCAGAGGTGGTTACTCATATTTCATTACGTTCACTGACGACTTCAGTAGGTATGGCTACGTCTACCTAATGAAGCACAAGTCAGAGTCTTTTGAAATGTTCAAGAGATTTCAAAGTGAAGTAGAGAACCAACTTGGCAAGAAAATCAAAGTCCTTCGATCTGATCGAGGAGGCGAGTATTTGAGTCAAGAATTTATTGATCATCTTAGAAGTTGTGGGACAGTCTCACAACTTACGCCAGCTGGAACCCCACAGTGGAATGATGTTTCTGAGAGGAGGAATCGAACTCTATTGGATATGGTTCGATCTATGATGAGTCAAGCTGATCTTCCGCCATCTTTTTGGGGGTATGCTTTAGAAGCTGCTGCGTTTACACTTAACCGTGTTCCGTCCAAGGCAGTTGAGAAGACACCATATGAGATATGGAAAGGGAAGAGTCCCAATTTGTCTAACCTCAAGGTTTGGGAATGTGAAGTTTATGTTAAGCAACAAAATAACGATAAACTGTCTCCCAAATCCCTCAAGTGTCTATTTGTAGGATACCCCAAGGAAACTAGGGGGTATTATGTCTACTGCCCATCTGACAACAAAGTTTTTGTAGTCAGACATGGATCCTTTTTAGAAAGGGATTTTGTTTCCAAAAGAAACAGTGGGAGTGAAGGGACACGAGCAGGATCTGGACACCGCTTAAAGGGACACGAATTAGGGTTAATTCGTGAGTCACTCCGGTGACACAATTTAAGACATAGCTAAATGTCTGGGACATAAAGTCTTGTCTTAAATTAAATCTACGGTTGAGATATTTAAATTTGTGGGACAAGTTTAAAATATTAATTGTTAAATAGTTAATTGGATTAATCTATTTACAATTAGAATATTAGGGAATAATAAATTAGATAAGGTTCCTAAAAGTTAGGAGATTATTGATTTATTAAATTCACTAATATTGGGATAAATTGGATAGAGGGTGGCGCCTCTTTAGACTTGATTTTAATTAATAGAAATGTTTTATTAATTAAAGTCATGACTTGGATTTGAATTTCAATTCAAGATTTGATCTAGATTTCAATATTCAAAAGATTTGAATTAAAGATATTAGGGTAATATTTTAATTCAAAATCTTTGGAAGATAATAAGTTGGTTATAACTTCCTAAGAGTTAGGAATGTTTTTGATTTATAAATTTCCAAAGAAAAATGGGGAAGGATGGCGCATTGCTTATGTGGGTCCAAGAAAAGATTTGATCTTCCATTTGATTCTCAGAAGATTGCATTTTGAATTCAATTAAGATATTACGGTAATATTTTAATTTAGAATTGAAGTCCTAAAATTATAATATTATTGTAATCTTATAATTTTATAATTTGATAATCCTATAATTTAGGGATTCCCTAATTATAATTATTAAAATTCCCCAACTCTATAAATAGAGCCAAGGAAGTCGACTTGGCTAACCTAGTTCACTAAGTGAATATTGTTTTCTTCTTTTGTGAGACAAGAGAGAGAATTCGCACAACCCTAGGCCTAGAGAGAGAAAATCGATTTCTTCAAGAGTGTGAGGAAAAATCGATTTGTCCACATAGCTAGGGTTTTGAGAGAGAAAAACAAGAAGGTGTTCTTGTTGCTCATTGCGCCACCATCCTTTTAAGGTTCAAGAATTGTTCTTGAATTTTAAGAGCTGTAGATTGAGTTCCCAAGTTCTTTTGGAGAAAAGAACATAAGGCTAGCACCTTGGTGCCACTAAACTGCTCGTGTGGATTACTGGCAGAGGAAGGACGCTTCGTGTGGACTTCTCAGAATTGCACCATTCAACCAGACCGATTGAAACTTTGAGGTATAACTTTTTCCTTCACCGATTTAAATTCATCTAGCGGATCCGTAGGGAAATCACTCTTGTTTTTGCGTCGTGTTTTAGTTAATTATTTTTTTTTTGCTTACGCTCCACGCGCCGTTATTTCCCAACAGGAGTTTGATGGAGATTGTGCCCTAGGGCCACTCATTTTATATATATATATGTTTTGTTTGAACATATGGTTTTTGATTAATTTATAGATGATAAATTATGTTGTTATCATATTATTAGCATGCTTACTAAGATAGCATCCTTGATTAGTTATATGATAATTAATCTAAATCCATCCCTGGTCGATTATTCTCGTGAGAGCGAGAATGAACCAAGACCAGCATGACCTCGGTGTATGGAGATACATGAACTAGATGCTTTACAAGAGTCATGGTGCAATGAGTAAGGGGTTACAAGTTGCTGGACTGACCTGGAGAGTCCTGCATGGGTTTAGTCATAAGCTAGCGTCTCCTGTATGTTGGAGATTGTGCCCTAGGGCCAATCATTTTATAAATATGTTGTGAACATATTAATTAATTTATGGAGATAAAATAATGGTTATCATATTATTAGCATGTTTACTATGATAACAGTCCGTGATTAATTATGAGATAATTAATCTAAACTGTCCCTGGTCGCTCATTCAAGTGGGAACTTGAAATGAACTAAGACCAGCATGACCTTGGTGCATAGAGATGCATGCACTAGATGCTGGAACGAGAGTCATGGTGCAATTACGTAAAGGGTTACGAGTTGCTGGACTGACCCGGAGAGTCCTGCATGGGTTTAGTCATCAGCTTGCCTCTGCTGTACGCCTATCACGATGCCTTAGACCTGAGGTCATCATTATTCCGGCGTTGCAGTTGTCAGACTTTGGCTTAGTCTAACGTTACCCGTAGCAGGGTAGCCATAAGGGCTAAGTACGGGTTTGGTTGATTGCCGTGCTGAGGAATGTGGATTGGCCAAAATGGGATTTTGTCCCTCATTAAATGAGAGATATCTAACTGGCGCACTCGATGAATCTGTCCAAGGAAATGCGTGGCCACGCTGGTAAATGGGACTTACTCAGGAAATCGAGAAAGTTATGGTTGGATTAAGGATGACTTTCCTGTGCCTTATCCAGAACCAAGATATCGTGTGACAATAGGGTCTATGACAAGTTGGTACTAAGGTTAAATCGGTTTTGGTAACAAACGATTACTCACGTGTTTTGGGTAGTCGTGATGGCTTGCTAGAGTCCGCTCACGACTTGTAGGACATAGGGATGACCTACTGCCGACTTCACGTGGGGCCTGCTGGGTCACACTCGAGCAGGATTAGAACACCTTTTATAAGGGACACAAATTAGGGTAATTCGTGGGTCACTCCGGTGGCCTAATTTAAGACACAGAGGAAATGTCTGGGACATTATGTCTTGTCTTAAATTTTCTACAGTTTAAATAATTTTTAAATGATTAATAGAGATTAATTATTTACAATTAAAATATTAGGGAAAAATAAATCAGATAAGGTTCCTAAAAGTTAGGAGATTATTGATTTATAAAATTCCCCAATATTATTATGGAGGGTGGCGCCTCTTTTAAGATGGTTTTAATTAATAGAAATGTTTTATTAATTTAAATCATGAGTTTGAATTTGAATTTGAAATTCAAGATTTGAATTAAGATATTGGGGTAATATTTTAATTCAATAAAGAATTTAAATTCAGAATTCAAAATTTGAATTAAAGATATTATGGTAATATTTTAATTCAAAAACATTGGGATAAAATAAATTGGTTATGACTTCCTAAAAGTTAGGAATCATTTTTGATTTATAAAATTCCTTAAAAATAAAAGGGAATAGGCGCCTATCTAGTGGGACCCAAGGGAAGATTTGATCTTCCATTTGATTCTCCAAGATAGCAATTTGAATTTGAATTAAAATATTATGGTAATATTTTAATTAGATATTCAAGTCATAAAATATGATATTATTGTAATATCATGATTTTATATTTATAAAATTACCATAATTTTGGTAATTATAAAGCTTAAAGTCGCCTAGCCATATACACAAGTGTGAAAAACCCTAATTTAATTAGCAATCATCTTCCTCCTTGTTGAGAGAGAGAGAAACTCGCCTTCCTCCTTGTAGAGAGAGAAGTTCGACTTTTCTCCTAAGTGTTAGAGAGAGAAAGTCGATTTAGGGTTTTAGAGAAGAAGAACAAAAGGAGTTTTGTTGCTGTCTTCTCCATTGTTGCGCCACCTAGCTCTGAATTCAAAGAAGGAGTTCTTGAGTTCAACAACTGTAGATTCGATCCCTTGTTTCTTTGGAGAAAGAAACAGAAGGCTAGCACCTTGTGTTCGGGAAACTGTTCGTGTGGATCACCGGTGGAGGAAGGACGTTGCAAACGGACTTCTCAGACTCGCCTAGTTTAACCATTCGATTGAAAGCTTGAGGTATAACACTTTTCGTATCTGGTTTTAAATTCAACTAGCGGATCTCAGGGTGGGAAATTCCTGGGGAGCGCAAGTTTTTTTTGTTTTTACTTTTTGCTTCCGCTGCGTGTTTTGCCCCGGGATTTCCCAACAGTGGTATCAGAGCCACGCTAGTCCTGGATTTAAAATCATATTTTGTGGACATGTAATGTATGCTTGGCGTGTTTTACCTGTTTCAATCTTGCTTTTGGTTTTACGAAAAATCCACCGAATATTTTTCTTAAAATTGAATCTACAAGAAAAGGTGCAAATTTATGTATGTGATACATAAAGAAATCAATTTGATTGATTTGAAAAATTTTCTTGTAAATATAGGCCAATGTCGAAATTCCCATATAATTATGATTAAAAGTGTTTTAATTATAATATTATGTGGGTGACTGAAAATTTAATAAAATTATGAATTTTAAAATTTTTGGGTCAATAATTATAATTCTTGAATATGATTCCTGAATTTTATAATTATTGATAATGGGCCTAATTTCAAGAAAAAAGGCATGTTAAAATTGCACAACCCTAATTAAACACCTACAAAAATCGTTTTTGATATGTGTTGCAAATATATCGTGTTTGACATAATTGTATGAATTGTTCATATATGTAATTGTGTGGTGTTGGATATGGTTCTAGGTTTTTAGTGTATACGGCTTGCGTGTCGTCTCCCTCTATCCGATGTAATTTTACTTTTCAGTTTATACCTCAATGTAACTGGGGTTTACTCTCTTGTAATTTTACTTTTCTTTTTAGAAAAATTCTCTCATTGGCTTGGGAGAATTATTAGGATAGGTGGGCCATATCTAAACACGGTATATATCTGTTTTACATTTAGTTTGTATGTCATACAAAGCGCTAGATGTATGTTTAGGACGCGATTTTAAAATGCTATTTACCCCGTTTTGGCGCAACAACTACGTATACGATACGAGCGTGGGATTTTGCATATGATGCAAGATCCGTGCACATGTTTATATATGTATGTGATACATGGGGTGATAAACATGTGGCATGACTCATTTAATTTTAAAAGGAGTTTTAAAATTAAACTATAAAAAACGGAACTTTTATAAATTCAAACCCTTTTAGAAAATCTTAAGTTTTAATGCCGTCAATAAAACACCCTGTTGAAATCTCGTTCATCGTAGAGCGGTGATCGCCCTCCGCGACACGTATCTACCTTGACCTTGAGGAGACACGGGTGAATGGGAGTTTCAATACGATGCCTATTGAAGTCTTGGTTCATTAAATGCGGTGATCGCCCTCCGTGACACGTGCTTAGTGGGGCCTTGATGATAAGGGGTTGGGCTTCGGCCTCGTCGTTTGGGCCTAGCCATTCACAAGTTTTATTGTGTGACTTAATGGTGTTATCATAACGGTTTTGGACCTCAAGGCATTAGATGGGATAAACATGCCATAATAAGTGTCATCTGATGATAAAGTCCCATAATGATCTAAGAGTCACATAGAGATGTGATTGGTAAAGAGTTACCTACCTAAATAACCAGAGGGTGCATGATCGCCCTCCGCGACGGTAAACTTTGGTGAAATATGGGTCTTAGCCACCAATAATAAATTTTACTGGGTTTTATAAAATGGTGGATATATTCCTGCTGTTTGAAACTTTTCATATCTTAAGTTGTAGAATCAATGGCAACAAATAATAGTTCATCACTATCACTGCGATCTGTCCTTGAGAAGGACAAGTTGTCTAGGACAAAATTCCTTAACTGGTATTGTAATTTGAGAATTGTTCTCAACCCAACGAAGGATACTGCTGACTTCCTCGACTGGTTTTGTAATTTGAGATTTGCTCTCACCCAACAAAGGAAATTTTATGTCCTAGAGATCCCTCCCCTGAAGAGCATGCCAAGGACGTGCCAAGAGCTCAAAGAACTGCTTGGAGAAGCACTTCAATGACTCTGTGGACGTTACTTGCCTGATGCTAGCCACAATAGTTCAAGGAGTTGAACAAAGGAATATTGTCGGCTGTTGAGATGGTCACACATCTCATGGAAACGTTCTAAAATCAGGGAAAGAGAAGGGCAAAGGAAAGAGGAAAGGAGACGCCGTGGTTGGTGTGACCAAGCCAGCGGCTGAGCCTAACCCACTACCTGCCAAGAAGACAAGGCTTTTAAAGGATGCAATTTGCCTTTTGAGAAATTGCAAATTATATTGGGAAGATCAAAAGAATAAAAGGAGATGAGATCTCTACTTCTGGTATCTTCGTTATAGACGTTCACTTGTCTACTATAACCGCCTGGGTATTGGATACAGCATGTGGTTTTCACATTTGATGTGAAGGGTCTTAGAGACAGTAGAAAGCTGGACAGAAGCAAGATGGACCTACGAGTGGGCAATAGAGCAAGGGTTGCTGCTGTTGCTGTAGGAACATGCGAGCTTGTTTTGCCCTCTGGGCTTATTGTTATTATGTACCTTCTTTAAAGTTCAAACAATGCTTCTCTTTCTTATATGATAAGGAAGGTTTTGCATGTGTTAACTGAAAAGAATGGTGTCCAATTCATAAAGATGATGTTTATTTGCTTATGTGATTTGCAAGATAAACATTGCATCGTGAAATTTGAACGTCAACAGGATAACGATATCTATAACAATGATACGAAAAGGATTAAGATTGGCGAATCTAAATCATATATACCTTTGGCATTGTCGTTTAGGCCATATAAACGAGAAACGCCTAGAGAAGCTCCATAGAGATGGACTTCTAAGTTCTTTTGATTTTGAATCATATGATGCTTGCAAATCTTGTTTACTTGGAAAAACGACAAAGGCGCTTTTCATTGGCCACAGTGAAAGGGCATCAGACTTATTGGGGATCATACATAGTGATGTATGTGGACCCATGAGTACCCAAGATAAAGGTGGTTACTCTTACTAACAGCTTCAATAGGTTTGACTTGGGCTACCTATTAAAGCATAAGTCGGAGTCTTTTGAAATGGAGATTTCAAAGAGAAGTAGAGAACTAACTTGACAAGAAAATCAAGGTCTTTCGATCTGATCGAGAGGACGAGTATTTGAGTCAAGAATTTGTTGATCATCTTAGAAGCCGTGAGATGGTCTCACGACTTACCCCTTCTGAAACCCCATGGGGATGGTGTTTCCGAGAGGAGGAATCGAACTCTATTTGATATGGTTCGATCTATGATGAGTCAAACTGATCTTCCGCAATCCTTTTGAGGATATGCTTTAGAAGCTGTCGTGTTCACACTTAACCGTGTTCCGTCTGAGGCAGTTCAGAAAACACCATATGAGATATGGATGGGAGGAGTCCCATAGTGTCTTATCTCAAAAATTTTGGGTGTGAAGTTTACGTTAAACAAACGATAAACTATCTCCCAAAAGGTGCTTGTAGGGTACCCCAAGGAAACGAGGGGATACTGTGTTTACTGCCCATCTGACAACAAAGTGTTTGTAGTCAGAAGTCGATCTTCTTAAAGAAGGATCTTGTTTCCAAAAGAAACAGTGGGAGTAAGGTAGATCTTGAAGAAGTTCAAGATGCACAAAGCACTTCAGAGGCGCAGACGGAAACTGGAGAAGAACCACAAGGTGTTGTGGAAGCTCCTCCAATGACACAAGGACAACAAAGTTCTGATAGAACACGTTTTCAACCACAAAGATGTGGATCTTTGGTGACTGAAAACAGGGATGTGTTGCTCATAGAGCGTGGTGAGCCTACCACCCATCAAAAAGTTATCGTGGATCCCAACTCTGAGAAATGGGTTGAAGCCATGAAGGATAAAGATATAGTCCATGTATGACAACAAGGTATGGACCTTGGTCGCTTCACCCGAAGGGGTAAAACCCGTAGGGTGCAAGTGGGTTTTCAAGGAGAAAACAGACATGGATGGCAATATCAACGTCTTCAAGGCGAGGCTGGTTGCAAATGGGTTTACTCAACGTCATGGATGACGAAACGTTTTCCCCAGTTGCAATGGCCGATACCATCAGGATCCTGCTTGCCATAGTCGCATATTATGACTATGAGATATGGCAAATGGATGTCAAAACAGCATTCCTTAGAGGAAGGCTGCCCTAGGATGTGTACGTGACACAACCTGAGGGGTTTGAATGTCCTGAGGAACCAGTAAAGGTGTGCAAGCTTTGGAAATCCATTTATGGATTGAAGCAAGCATCACGGAGTTGGAATCATCGTTTTGATGAGGTAGTCAAAGGAGTTTGGCTTCTTAACAAAACGCTGACGAGCCTTGTGTTTACAAGAAGGTTAGTGGGAGAACGATTGTGTTCTTGGTGCTATATGTCAATGACATATTGCTCATCGGAAATAATATTCCAACCTTAAAGATTGTGAATCTTGGTTGTGAAAAATTGTTTTCAATGAAGGACTGAGAAGCTGCCTATGTTCTAGGCATTAAGATCTATAGAGATAGATCTTGTAGGCTTCTTGGATTGAGTCAGAGTACGTGCTTGGATGAGTTACTGAAGGGGGTTCAGTATGCAAGACTCCAAGAGGGATTCATGGCGATGAATCAAGGATTGACCCTGAGCAAGAAACAGTGTCCCAAGACACTTGTTAAGCGAGGGCGCATGAGTGGCATCCCTTATGCTTTGGCAATAGGATCCGTCATGCAATGTACTCGACCCGATGTGTTGTTTGCCCTGAGCATGACAAGCCGTTTACAACGAGACCCTGGTGAGTATCATTGGACCGCTGTCATAAGCATCCTTAAGTACTTAGGAAGAACTAAGGATGAATTCTTGGTTTATGGTGGAATTAATGTGTAAGGGGTTGCACAGAATTTAAAACCAGATACGAAAAGTGTTATACCTCAAGCTTTCAATCGGATTGGTTAAACTTGGTGAGTCTGAGAAGTCCGCTTGCCCTTCCTCCACCGGTAATCCACACGAACGGTTTGTCGAACACCAAGGTGCTAGCCTTCTGCTCCTTTCTCCAAAGGAACCGGGAACCGAATCTACAATTGTTGAACTTCAAGAACTCCTTCTTGAATTCAGGCTAGGTGGCGCAACCATGGAGAAGACAACAACAAAACTCCTTTTGTTTTTCTTCTCTCAAAACCCTAACAGTACCACAACTCGAACTTCTCACTAACTCTTAGGAAAATTCGAATTCTCTCTCTCTAGAAAGCTAAGTGGCGATTTTTCCTCTCTCTCTACTAGGAGGAAGACAAAATCAATTGTGAGCTAGTTAGGCATGTGTGTGTGTAGTCTCAAATAGGCGCCTAGCACCTTATATATACATGTATATAATTATTTTTAGAGCATTATTATAATTCCAAATTATAATAATATGGCTTTCATGAATTGAATTTCAAATTATAATATTACCATAATATTGAATTTAAATTCAAATCGTAATCTTAGAGAATCTTTTGAGAGATCAAATCTCCCCAAAGGATTCACCAGGATGGCGCCATGTAGCCCTAATTTATCCTTGGAATTTTATAAATCAAAAACCTTCCTAACTCTTTAGGAAGTCATGATTCTCCAAAGATCCTGTTTTTGAGATCTCACCAAATCTTTTGAATTCAAATCTTTTGATATCTCTATCAAATCTTTTGAATTCAAATTCATGACTTTAAATTAATAAAACATTTTTATTAATAAAAAGCCCTTAAGAGGCGCCACCCTCTCAACAATATTGGGGAATTTTATAATTCAATAATTTCCTAACTTTTAAGAACCTTATCTGAATTATTTTGCCTAATATTTAAATTGTAAATAATTAATCCCTATTAATTATTTAAAAATTATTATATTTAAACTTGTCCCACAAATTTAAATATATCTCAATTGTAGATTATTTAAGACAAGACATAATGTCCAGTCATTTCCTCTGTGTCTTAAATTGTGCCACCGGAGTGGCCACGAATTAACCTTAATTCGTGTCCCTTTAAGCGGTGTTCTGATCCTGCTCGTGTGTGACCCAGCAGGGCCCACGTGAAGTTGGCAGTACGTCATCCCCATGTCCTACAAGTCGTGAGCGGACTCTAGCAAGCCATCACGACTACCCAAAACACGTGAGTAATCGTTTTCACCAAAACCGATTTAACCTTAGTACCTCCTTGGCACCGACCCTATTGTTCTGCGATATCTTGGTTATGGATCAAGCACAGGAAAGTCATCCATGATCCAAACCTTTACTTTCTCGATCTCCTTGAGTAAGTCCCAATTTCTAGCATGGCCGCGCATTTCCTGGACAGACTCATCGAGCGCGCCAGTAAGATATCTCCCTAATGGGGAACAAAATCCCAATTTTGGTCAGTCCACATTCCTCAGCACAGCAATCAACCAAACCCGTACTTAGCCCTTATGGCTACCCTGCTACGGGCAACGTTAGACTAAGCCAAAGTTTGACAACTGCAACGCCGGAATAATGATGACCTCAAGTCTAAGGCGTCGTGACAGGCGTACAAGAGAGGCAAGCTGATGACTAAACCCATGCAGGACTCTCCGGGTCAGTCCAGCAACTCGTAACCCCTTACGTAATTGCACCATGACTCTCGTTCCAGCATCTAGTGCATGCATCTCTATGCACCGAGGTCATGCTGGTCTTAGTTCATTTCAAGTTCCCACTTGAATGAGCGACCAGGGACAGATTTAGATTAATTATCTCATAATTAATCACGGACTGTTATCATAGTAAACATGCTAATAATATGATAACCATTAATTTATCTCCATAAATTAATTGATATGTTCACAACATATCTATAAAATGATTGGCCCTAGGGCACAATCTCCAACAGATTCCCACTTGCACTAGGTACAATCATTAATTAAATTGTTCCTACACTAGGAACATCCATTAATGTGTCTAATCTCCATCTGACATTACATCACTCTTCATGTAAGACCTGTGCTGAGGTCTCATATGACATTACTGTTCCTAACATTGTCATAAGAGGATCGGCAACATCATCCTTGTCTGCTACTTTAACATATCTTGATATCACCATCTCTAGGTGATCATGTCTGAGTCTATATATGTGTGTACATATATCACTGTCGGAACATCAGTGGGGATCCAATCCCATTTGGTGTCTTCTTGTCTCTACAGCGTGACCACCAATTACACCTCAGACATTAGTTTTACGGTCTGCGTCTCTACGCGACCAACCCTTTGTTGTAGAATCAGCAATCGTGCTCTCTGCTTGGAAACTCTTTCCAACTCACGATGCCATCCGTTCAGGAGAAACACGTATCCATACTGCGAATTAGATACATCTTGGTAGGTTTTGGAAAACGGGCACCTGTGTAACCCCTTACACATTTATTACACCATAATCCAAGATTTCATCCTTAGTTCTTCCTAAGTACTCAAGGATGCTTATGACAGCGGTACAAGGATCCTCACCAGGGTCTTGTTGGAACCGGCTTGTCATGCTCAGAGCAAATGACACATCGGGTCGAGTACACAGCATGATGGTTCCTATTGCCCAAGCATAAGGGATGCCACTCATGCGCCCTTGCTCAACAAGTGTCTTGGGACACTGTTTCTTGCTTAGGGTCAATCCTTGATTCATCGCCATGAATCCCTCTTGGAGTCTTGCATACTGAACACCTTCAGTACCTCATCCAAGTTCGTACTCTAACTCGATCCAAGAAACCTACAAGATCTATCTCCATAGATCTTAATGCCTAGAATATAGGCAGCTTCTTAGTCCTTCATTGAAAAAGATTTCCAAACCAAGATTCACAATCTTTAAGTTTGGAATATTATTTCCAATGCGCAATATGTCATTGACATATAGCACCAAGAACACAATTGGGCTCCCACTAACCTTCTTGTAAACACAAGGTTCGTCAGCGTTTTGTAAGGAGCCAAACTCTTTTGACTACTTCATCAAAACGGCGATTCCAACTCCGTGATGCTCGCTTCAATCCATAAATGGATTTCCAAAGCTTGCACACCTTTACTGGTTCCTCAGGACATTCAAACCCCTCAGGTTGTGTCACGTACACATCCTAGGGCAGCCTTCCTCTAAGGAATGCTGTTTTGACATCCATTTGCCACATCTCATATTCATAATATGCGGCTATGGCAGGCAGGATCCTAATGGTCTTGGCTATTGCAACAGGCGAGAACGTTTCGTCATCCCATGACGTTGTGTAATCCCTTTGCAACTAGCCTCGCCTTGAAGATACTGACGTTGCCATCCATGTCGATTTTCTCCTCAAAACCCACTCGCACCCTACGGCTTTTACACCTTCAGGTGCATCGACTAAGGTCCATACCTCGTTGTTACACATGGATTGCACATCAGCCTTCATGGCTTCAACCCTTTTCTCAGAGTTGGGATCCACGATAGCTTCTTGATAGGTGGTAGGCTCACCACGCTCCATGAGCAACACATCCCTGTTCACAATGACCAAAGATCCCTATCTTTGAAATTGAGAACGTGTTCTATCAGAACTTCGTTGTCCTTGTGTTATTAGAGGAGCTTCCACAACACCTTGTGGTTCTTCTCTAGTTTCCGTCTGTGCCTCTGAAGTGCTTTGTGGATCTTGAACTCCTTCAAGATCTCCTCTTACTCTCACTATTTCTTTTGGAAACAAGATCCTTCTTGAGAATCCACTTCTGACTACAAACACTTTGTTGTCAGATGGACAGTAAACACAGTATCCCCTCGTTTCCTTGGAGTACCCTACAAGCACCTTTTGGGAGATAGTTTATCGTTTGCTTAACGTAAACTTTGCATCCCCAAATTTTTGAGATAAGACACTATGGGACTCTTCCCATCCATATCTCATATGGTGTCTTCTCAACTGCCTTTGACGGAACACGGTTAAGTGTGAACACGACAGCTTCTAAAGCATCTCCTCAAAAGGATTGCGGAAGATCAGTTTGACTAATCATAGATCGAACCATATTAAATAGAGTTCGATTCCTCCTCTCAAAAAACACCATCCCCATGGGGTTTCAGTAGGGGTAAGTCGTGAGACCATCTCACGGCTTCTAAGATGATCAACAAATACTTGACTCAAATACTCGTCTTCTCGATCGTATCGAAAAACTTGATTTTCTTGTCAAGTCAGTTCTCTACTTCACTTTGAAATCCCTATTTCAAAAGACTCCAACTTATGCTTTAATAGGTAGCCCAAGTCAAACCTATTGAAGCGGCCAGTAAGAGCAACCACCTTCAGCTTGGGTACTCATGGGTCCACATACATCACCATGTATGATCCCCAATAAGTCTGATGCCCTTTCACTGTGGCCAGTGAAAAGCACCTTTGTCATTTTTCCAAGTAAGCGAGATTTGTAAGCATCATATGATTCAAAATCAAATGATCTTAGAAGTCCATCTCTATGGAGCTTCTCTAGGCGTTTCTCGTTTATATGGCCTAAACGGCAATGCTAAGGTGTGTAGGATTAGATTCTCCAATCTTAATCCTTTTTGTATCAGTGTTATAGATATTGTTATCGTGTCAACGTTCAAATTTCAAGATGCAATGTTTATCTTGCAAATCGCATAAGAAAATAAACATCATCTTTATAAATCGAACACCATTCTTTTCAGTTCACACACATGCAAAACCTTCCTCATCAAATAAGAAAGAGAAGCATTGTTTGAACCTTAAAGAAGGTACATGATAACGATAAGATAAGCCCAGAGGCCCAAACAAGCTTGCATGTTCCTACAACAACAACAGCAACCCTTGCTCTATTGCCCACTCGTAGGTCCATCTCGCTTCCGTCCAGCTTTCTGCTGTCTCTAAGACCCTTCACATCAAATGTGAAAACCACATGCTGTATCTGATACACAAGCGGTTATACTAGACAAGTGAACGTCTATAACGAAGATACCAGAAGTAGAGATCTTATCTCTTCTTTTATTCTTTTGATCTTCCAAATACAATTTGCAATTTCTCCAAAAGGCAAATTGCATCCTTTGAAAGCCTTGCCTTCTTGGTAGGTGTTGGAGATTGTGCCCTAGGGCCAATCATTTTATAAATATGTTTTGAACATATTAATTAATTTATTGAGATAAATTAATGGTTATCATATTATTAGCGTGTTTACTATGATAACAATCCTTGATTAATTATATGATAATTAATCTAAAACTGTCCCTGGTCGATCATTCACGTGGGAACGTAAATGAACCAAGACCAGCATGACCTCGGTGTATAGAGATACATGCAC
>QANZ01002728.1:31463-42281 GCA_003254925.1 Chamaecrista fasciculata
GTTTTCTCCATGCCATTCATGTTGAAATTCAGTATGAACTGGTCATAACTGCGAGGTAGCGAATGCAGGATCAAATCCGTCGCTAACTCTGGCACAGTGGGAAAACCCAGCCTGGCAAGGTGATCTATGTACCCCTGCATCTTCAAGACATGGGCACTAACAGATTGACCTTCTGCCATTTTGCAAGAGTATAGAACCTTTGCTGTCTCATATCTCTCTTGCCTTGCCTGTACTTGGAACATTTCCCTGAGATGTGTTATTATCTCATATGCCCCTTTGTTCTCCAAGTTCTTTTGGATCTCGGGAACCATGGTTACCATCATAAGACAGGCAACGTCCACAGAGTCACTTTGATGCTTCTCATAAGCATCTCTCTGAGCTCTTGGAGCGTTAGCAGCAGGCTGTTCAGGGATGGGGTTCTCTAGGACATAGAGCTTCCTTTCCTGGGTGAGAACTCTTCTCAAATTACGATACCAGTCAAGGAAGTTAGTCCCAGTCAACTTGTCCTTCTCAAGGACAGATCGCAGTGATAGTGTTTGAACGTTCGTTGCCATTTCTACAATTAAGATATGAAAAGCTTTAATTACCAGGAAGTAAAATGTATCCACCATTTTATAAAACCCAGTGAAATTTATTAGTTGGTGGCTAAGATCCATATTTCACTAAAGTTTACCGTCGCGGAGGCGATCATGCACCCTTTAGTTATTTAGGTAGGTAACTCTTACCAATCACATCTCATGTGACTCTTAGATCTTTATGGGACTACTATCATCTCATGATAGGGCATGTTTATCCCATCTTCTAATGCCTTGGGGTCCAAAACCGTTTTGATAACCCCATTAAGTCACTCGGTAAAACATCTGAATGGCTAAATTCAAAACAATGAGGCCCCAAAAGGCCAACCCCCATATCATCAAGGCCCAACTGCAACACGTGTCGCGGAGGCGATCACCGTATTCAAAGGTACCAAGATTTCAACAGGCATCGTGTTGAAAATCCCATTCACCCGTGCTTCCTCAAGGTCAAGGTAGATACGTGTCGCGGAGGCGATCACCGCTCTACGATGAACAAGATTTTGGCAGGGCGTTTTAGCGATGGCATTAATTACTTAAATTTACTAAAAGGGTTTGAATTATTTTAAAATTAATTAAAATAAGGTTCCGACTTTTTAATTTTAAAAAACCCTGATTTTAAAATTAAACGAGTCATGCGCCATGTTTGCTCCCCCATGTATCTCATACATACAAACATGTGCCTGGATTTTGTATCTCATACAAAACCCCACGCCCGTATCGCATACGTAATAGCGCAAAAATAAATAAATAGCATGTTAAAATCGCAGCCCTAAAACCATACATCTAGCGCATCTCATACATCTAAATGCATAAAAAACACCGTGTTTAGATATGGCCCATCTACCCTAGAGTTCTCCCAAGCCAATGAGAGAACCTTTCTAAAAGGAAAAATAAAAATTACACGTGAATAAACCCCAGTTACATTGAGGTATAAACAGAAATTTAAATTTTACATCCAGAGTAGAGGGAGACGACACGCAGGCCGTATTTACCAAAAATAACCTCCTAGAGCCATATCCAACACCATACAATACAAATATGAACACTTCATATATTATTGTCAAACACGGTAACAAAACACACAAATTAAAACTCTTTTAAAATTGTGTTTTAATTTAGGTCTGTGCAATTTTAACATGCCTTTTCTTGAGATTAGGCCTATTGTCAATAATTATAAATACCATGAATCTCATTCAAGAATTTATAAATATTGACCCCCAAAAATATTAAAATTCCAAATTTTAATAATTTTCAGCCACCTATATAATTATTATAATTAAAACACTTTTAATTATAATTATACAGGATTTTCGATTTTAGCCTAGAACATCAAGAAAAATTTTTCCTTCGATCCAATCGACTTATATGTATCTCATACATATAATTTGCACAATTTTTCTGTAGATTGATTTTAAGAAAACTGATCGGTGGATTTCTTTGTAAAACCAATTTGTTTGAAAGCGGTAAACACAAAACACAAAAATTCATACATCTCATGCACAAACATAAGTTTTAAATCCTGGAACTAGCGTGGCTCTGATACCACTGTTGGGAATCCTAGGCGCCTAAGGCAGCGGAAGCAAAAATAAAATTAAAAATAACGCCTAGGTCCTATGATTCCCGAACGGATCCGCTAGTAGAATTTAAAACTTTTGGTTAGTGTTATACCTCAGAGTTTCAAATCGATGGTTGTACGGGGCGAGTTCCACGGAGTCCACTCCCAGAGTTCTCCCTCTGCCAGTAATCCACACGAACAGTTTCCTTGATCACCGAGGTGCTAGCCTCCAAATTCTTTTCTCAAAAGAATTTCCGGGACCAATCTACAGACCTCTGAATTTCAAGAACTCCTTCTTGATAATTCAGCAATGGAGGTGGCGCTAGAAGAATCCCCCCACAAGAACTCCTTCTTGCCTATTCTTCTCTCAAAACCCTAATTTAGGAGCAAAGTCGAATTCTCTCTCTAACTCTTAGAGAAAGTCGACTTTCTCTCTAGTGTGTGCAAAGGAATTTTTCTCTCTCTAACTCTTAGGAGGAAAAACAAACTAGGGTTTCACACTTGTGTATCTAGGGCAAGTCGACTTGCCCTCTTTATATAGGGAGAAATTTTGGTGATTTAATAATTCCTAAAATAAAGATATTCTGATAATATAATTATTTTAGGCCTTGAATTTATAATTATAATATTACCTTAATATTATATTTAAATTCAAAATGCAATCTTGGAGAATCAAATTGAGAGATCAAATCTCCCAATGGGACCCACCATCCATGCGCCTAATCCCCTTTAATTATCCTTGGAATTTAATTAATCAAAAACCTCTAATTTTTGATTCACCAAAGATATTAAAAGATACTCACCAAATCTTTTGAATTTCAAATCTCCATTTGAATTTCAAATATTATTTGAATTAAATAAAACATTTTTATTTAACCCAAATAATTCCCAAGAGGCGCCACCCTCTCCTATTTATTAGGAATTTTATAATTCAATAATTTCCTAACTCTTAGGAACATTATCCAGAATTATTTTCCTAATATTTAAATTGCCTATAATTAATCTCATTAATTATATTCAATTATTAATATTTAAATTTGTCCCACAAATCTAAATATGTCATCTGTAGATTAATTAAGACCAGACCTAATGTCCCAGACATTTCCTCTGTGTCTTAAATCGTGTCACTCGCGTGACCCACGAATTAACCCTAATTCGTGTCCCTCTCGAATGGTGATCAGATCCTGCCCGTGTGTGACCCAGCAGGCCCCACGCAATAATGGCAGTAGGGCATCCCCATGACCTACAAGTTGTGAGCGGACTCTAGCAAGCCATCACAACTACCCAAAATCCGTGAGTGATCGTTCGGTAACCGGAAGAACGACTTAACCTCAGTACCTCCGTGTACGTGATCCGTTTGTCCTACGATATCTTGGTCATGGACTAGGCACAGGTATGTCATCCATAATCCAAACCTCAACTTTCTCGATTCCTTGAGTAAGTCCCAATTCCCGCGTGGCCACGCATTTTCCTGGACAGACTCATCGAGGGCGCCAGTTAGATATCTCTCAAATTAATGAGGGACAAAATCCCATTTTGGCCAATCCACATCCCACTGCAGAGCAATCAACCAGTCCCGTACTCAGCCCGTATAACTACCCTGTTACGGGCAGCGTTAGACTAAGCCAAAGACTGACAACTGCAACGCTGGAATAGTCATTGACCTCAGGTCAAAGGCATCGCTACAGGCGTACTAGGAGAGACTAGCTGATGACTAAACCCATGCAGGACTCTCCGGGTCAGTCCAGCAATTCGTAACCACCTTACGTAATTGCACCATGACTCTCGTCCCAGCATCTAGTGCGTGCATCTCATGCACCGAGGTCATGCTGGTCTTAGTTCATTTTTGCTCCCACAAAAATAATCGACCAGGGACAATTTTAGATTAATTATCTCATAATTAATCATGGACGTCATCATAGTAAACATGCGAATGATATGACAACACATTAATTTATCTTCCATAAATTAATAATATGTTCACAACATATTTATCAAATAAAATGATTGGCCCTAGGGCACAATCTCCAACAAGAAGGACAAGTTGTCTAGGACAAAATTCCTTAACTGGTATTGTAATTTGAGAATTGTTCTCAACCCAACGAAGGATGCTGCTGACTTCCTCGACTGGTTTTGTAATTTGAGATTTGCTCTCACCCAACAAAGGAAATTTTATGTCCTAGAGATCCCTCCCCTGAAGAGCATGCCAAGGACGTGCCAAGAGCTCAAAGAACTGCTTGGAGAAGCACTTCAATGACTCTGTGGACGTTACTTGCCTGATGCTAGCCACAATAGTTCAAGGAGTTGAACAAGGGAATATTGTCGGCTGTTGAGATGGTCACACATCTCAAGGAAACGTTCTAAAATCAGGGAAAGGGAAGGGCAAAGGAAAGAGGAAAGGAGACACCGTGGTTGGTGTGACCAAGCCAGCGGCTGAGCCTAACCCACTACCTGCCAAGAAGACAAGGCTTTTAAAGGATGCAATTTGCCTTTTGAGAAATTGCAAATTATATTGGGAAGATCAAAAGAATAAAAGGAGATGAGATCTCTACTTCTGGTATCTTCGTTATAGACGTTCACTTGTCTACTATAACCGCCTGGGTGTTGGATACAGCATGTGGTTTTCACATTTGATGTGAAGGGTCTTAGAGACAGTAGAAAGCTGGACAGAAGCAAGATGGACCTACGAGTGGGCAATAGAGCAAGGGTTGTTGTTGTTGCTGTAGGAACATGCGAGCATGTTTTGCCCTCTGGGCTTATTGTTATCATGTACCTTCTTTAAAGTTCAAACAATGCTTCTCTTTCTTATTTGATAAGGAAGGTTTTGCATGTGTTAACTGAAAAAGAATGGTGTCCAATTCATAAAGATGATGTTTATTTGCTTATGTGATTTGCAAGATAAACATTGCATCGTGAAATTTGAACGTCAACACGATAACGATATCTATAACAATGATACGAAAAGGATTAAGATTGGCGAAACTAAATCCTATATACCTTTGGCATTGTCATTTAGGCCATATAAACGAGAAACGCCTAGAGAAGCTCCATAGAGATGGACTTCTAAGCTCTTTTGATTTTGAATCCTATGATGCTTGCAAATCTTGTTTACTTGGAAAAACGACAAAGGCGCTTTTCACTGGCCACAGTGAAAGGGCATCGGACTTATTGGGGATCATACATAGTGATGTATGTGGACCCATGAGTACCCAAGCTAAAGGTGGTTACTCTTACTAACAGCTTCAATAGGTTTGACTTGGGCTACCTATTAAAGCATAAGTCGGAGTCTTTTGAAATGGAGATTTCAAAGAGAAGTAGAGAACTAACTTGACAAGAAAATCAAGGTCTTTCGATCTGATCGAGAGGACGAGTATTTGAGTCAAGAATTTGTTGATCATCTTAGAAGCCATGAGATGGTCTCACGACTTACCCCTTCTGAAACCCCATGGGGATGGTGTTTCCGAGAGGAGGAATCGAACTCTATTTGATATGGTTCAATCTATGATGAGTCAAACTGATCTTCCACAATCCTTTTGAGGATATGCTTTAGAAGCTGCCGTGTTCACACTTAACCGTGTTCCGTCTATGGCAGTTGAGAAGACACCATATGAGATATGGATGGGAGGAGTCCCATAGTGTCTTATCTCAAAAATTTTGGGTGTGAAGTTTACGTTAAACAAACGATAAACTATCTCCCAAAAGGTGCTTGTAGGGTACCCCAAGGAAACGAGGGGATACTGTGTTGACTGCCCATCTGACAACAAAGTGTTTGTAGTCAGAAGTCGATCTTCTTAAAGAAGGATCTTGTTTCCAAAAGAAACAGTGGGAGTAAGGTAGATCTTGAAGAAGTTCAAGATGCACAAAGCACTTCAGAGGCGCAGACGGAAACTGGAGAAGAACTACAAGGTGTTGTGGAAGCTCCTCCAATGACACAAGGACAACGAAGTTCTGATAGAACACGTTTTCAACCACAAAGATGTGGATCTTTGGTGACTGAAAACAGGGATGTGTTGCTCATAGAGCGTGGTGAGCCTACCACCTATCAAAAAGTTATCGTGGATCCCAACTCTGAGAAATGGGTTGAAGCCATGAAGGATAAAGATATAGTCCATGTATGACAACAAGGTATGGACCTTGGTCGCTTCACCCGAAGGGGTAAAACCCGTAGGGTGCAAGTGGGTTTTCAAGGAGAAAACAGACATGGATGGCAATATCAACGTCTTCAAGGCGAGGCTGGTTGCAAAAGGGTTTATTCAACGTCATGGATGACAAAACGTTTTCCCCAGTTGCAATGGCCGATACCATTAGGATCCTGCTTGCCATAGTCGCATATTTTGACTATGAGATATGGCAAATGGATGTCAAAACAGCATTCCTTAGAGGAAGGCTGCCCTAGGATGTGTACGTGACACAACCTGAGGGGTTTGAATGTCCTGAGGAACCAGTAAAGGTGTGCAAGCTTTGGAAATCCATTTATGGATTGAAGCAAGCATCACGGAGTTGGAATCATCGTTTTGATGAGGTAGTCAAAGGAGTTTGGCTTCTTAACAAAACGCTGACGAGCCTTGTGTTTACAAAAAGGTTAGTGGGAGCACGATTGTGTTCTTGGTGCTATATGTCAATGACATATTGCTCATCGGAAATAATATTCCAACCTTAAAGATTGTGAATCTTGGTTGTGAAAAATTGTTTTCAATGAAGGACTGAGAAGCTGCCTATGTTCTAGGCATTAAGATCTATAGAGATAGATCTTGTAGGCTTCTTGGATTGAGTCAGAGTACGTGCTTGGATGAGTTACTTAAGGGGGTTCAGTATGCAAGACTCCAAGAGGGATTCATGGCGATGAATCAAGGATTGACCCTGAGCAAGAAACAGTGTCCCAAGACACTTGTTAAGCGAGGGCGCATGAGTGGCATCCCTTATGCTTTGGCAATAGGATCCGTCATGCTATGTACTCGACCCGATGTGTCGTTTTCCCTGAGCATGACAAGCCGTTTACAACGAGACCCTGGTGAGTATCATTGGACCGCTGTCATAAGCATCCTTAAGTACTTAGGAAGAACTAAGGATGAATTCTTGGTTTATGGTGGAATTAATGTGTAAGGGGTTGCACAGGTGCCCGTTTTCCAAAAACTACCAAGATGTATCTAAATCGTAGTATGAGTACGTGTTTCTCCTGAACTGATGGCATCGTGAGTTGGAAAGAGTTTCCAAGCGGAGCACGATTGCTGATTCTACAACAAGGGTTGGTCGCGTGGAGACGCAGACCGTAAAACTTGTGTCTGAGGTGTGATTGGTGGTCACCCTGTGGAGACAGGAAGACACCAAACGGGAAGGGTTCCCCACTGATGTTCCGACAATGATATATATATGTATATATATGTACTCAGACATGATCACCTAGAGATGGTGATATCAAGATATGATAAGGTAGTAGACGAGGATGATGTTGTCAATCCTCTTACGAGATCCCTAGCACAGGTCTTACATGAGCGTCATGTATTGTCAAAAGATGGAGATTAGATACATTAATGGATGTTCCTAGAGTAGGAACAGTTGAATTAATGATTGTACCTAGTGCAAGTGGGAGTCTGTTGGAGATTGTGCCCTAGGGCCAATCATTTTATAAATATGTTGTGAACATATTAATTAATTTATGGGGATAAATTAATGGTTATCATATTATTAGCATGTTTACTATGATAACAGTCCGTGATTAATTATGCGATAATTAATCTAAATTGTCCCTGGTCGCTCATTCAAGTGGGAACTTGAAATGAACTAAGACCAGCATGACCTCGGTGTTGGGAAATCCCCGGGGAAAACACGCAGCGGAAGCAAACAGTAAATAAAAAAACTTGCGCTCCCCAGGAAAATCCAACCCTGAGATCCGCTAGTTGAATTTAAAACCAGATACGAAAAGTGTTATACCTCAAGCTTTCAATCGGATTGGTTAAACTTGGTGAGTCTGAGAAGTCCGCTTGCAACGTCCTTCCTCCACCGGTAATCCACACGAACAGTTTGTCGAACACCAAGGTGCTAGCCTTCTGCTCCTTTCTCCAAAGGAACCGGGAACTGAATCTACAATTGTTGAACTTCAAGAACTCCTTCTTGAATTCAGGCTAGGTGGCGCAACCATGGAGAAGACAACAACAAAACTCCTTTTGTTTTTCTTCTCTCAAAACCCTAACAGTACCACAACTCGAACTTCTCACTAACTCTTAGGAAAATTCGAATTCTCTCTCTCTAGAAAGCTAAGTGGCGATTTTTCCTCTCTCTCTACTAGGAGGAAGACAAAATCAATTGTGAGCTAGGGTTAGCCATGTGTGTGTGTAGTCTCAAATAGGCGCCTAGCACCTTATATATACATGTATATAATTATTTTTAGAGCATTATTATAATTCCAAATTATAATAATATGGCTTTCATGAATTGAATTTCAAATTATAATATTACCATAATATTGAATTTAAATTCAAATCGTAATCTTAGAGAATCTTTTGAGAGATCAAATTTCCCCAAAGGATTCACCAAGATGGTGCCATGTAGCCCTAAATTATCCTTGGAATTTTATAAATCAAAAACCTTCCTAACTTTTTAGGAAGTCATGATTCTCCAAAGATCCTGTTTTTGAGATCTCACCAAATCTTTTGAATTCAAATCTTTTGATATCTCTATCAAATCTTTTGAATTCAAATTCATGACTTTAAATTAATAAAACATTTTTTATTAATAAAAAGCCCTTAAGAGGCGCCACCCTCTCAACAATATTGGGGAATTTTATAATTCAATAACTTCCTAACTTTTAGGAACCTTATCTGAAGTATTTTCCCTAATATTTAAATCGTAAATAATTAATCCCTATTCAAAAGATTTGATGGAGATATCAAAAGATTTGAATTCAAAAGATTTGGTGAGATCTCAAAACAGGATCTTTGGAGAATCATGACTTCCTAAGAGTTAGGAAGGTTTTTGATTTATAAAATTCCAAGGAAATATAGGGCAACATGGCGCCATGCTTAGTGAGTATTTGGGGAGATTTGATCTCCCAAATTGATTCTCTAAGATTACGATTTGAATTTAAATTAAATATTATGGTAATATTTTAATTTGAAATTCAATTCATGAAAGCCATATTACTATAATTTGGAATTATAATAATGCTCTAAAAATAATTATATATATGTATATATAAGGTGCTAGGCGCCTATTTTGAGGATACACAAGTCTGAAACCCTAATTGAATGAGCATTCATCTTCCTCCTTGTTGAGAGAGAGAGAAACTCGCCTTCCTCCTTGTAGAGAGAGAAGATTCGACTTTGCTCCTAAGAGTTAGAGAGAGAAAGTCAATTTAGGGTTTTGGGAGAAGAAGAACAAAAGGAGTTTTGTTGCTATCTCCTCCATTGTTGCGCCACCTAGCCTGAATTCAGAGAAGGAGTTCCTGAGTTCAAAAGCTGTAGATTCAATTTCGAGTTTCTTTGGAGAAAGAAGCAAGGAGGCTAGCAACTCGTGTTCGGGAAACTGTTCGTGTGGATCACCGGTGGAGGAAGGACGTGGAAACGGACTTCTAGACTCGCCAAGTATCACCAATCCGATTGAAAGCTTGAGGTATAACACTTTTCATATCTGGTTTTAAATTCAACTAGCGGATCTCAGGGTTGGATTTTCCTGGGGAGCGCAAGTTTTTTTTTATTTACCGTTGCTTCCGCTGCTTGTTTTCCCCGGGGATTTCCCAACAGTGGTATCAGAGCCACGCTAGTCCTGGATTTAAAATCATATTTTGTATACATGTGATGTATGCTTGGCGTGTTTTACCTTTTTCAATCATGTTTTGGTTTTACAAAAATCCACCTAATATTTTTCTCAAAATTGAATCTACAAGAAAAGGTGCAAATTTATGTATGTGATACATAAAGAAATCAATATGATTGATTTGGAAATTTTTCTTGCAAGTTTAGGCCAAAGTCGAAATTCCCATATAATTATGGTTAAAAGTGTTTTAATCATAATATTATGTGGGTGACTGAAAATTTAATAAAATTATGAATTTTAAAATTTTTGGGACAATAATTAAAATTTTGGAATGTGATTCCTGAATTTTATAATTATTGATAATGGGCCTAAGTTCAAGATAAAGGCATGTTAAAATTGCACACCCTAATTTAAACACCTACAAAAATCGTTTTTGATATGTGTTGCAAATATATCGTGTTTGACATAATTGTATGAATTGTTCATATATGTAATTGTGTGGTGATGGATATGGGTCTAGGTTTTTGGTGTATACGGCCTGCGTGTCGTCTCCCTCTATCCGATGTAATTTTACTTTTCAGTTTATACCTCAATGTAACTGGGGTTTACTCTCTTGTAATTTTACTTTTCTTTTTAGAAAAATTCTCTTCTTGGCTTCGGAGAATTATTAGGATAGGTGGGCCATATCTAAACACGATATATGTTTGTTTTTACATTTAGTTTGTATGTGATACAAAGCGCTAGATGTATGTTTAGGACGCGATTTTAACATGCTATTTGCCCCGCTTTGGCGCAACAACTTCGTATACGATACGAGCATGGGATTTTGCATATGATGGAAGATCCGTGCACATGTTTATATATGTATATGATACATGGGGTGATAAACATGTGGCATGACTCGTTTAATTTTAAAAGGAGTTTTAAAATTAAACT
>QANZ01002735.1:2932-20892 GCA_003254925.1 Chamaecrista fasciculata
TCACTTGTTCTTTAATCACAACTACAAAATTTTAAATAAATAGAGTACACATGACAAAAACTGAACACTTAGAAATAATAGTAAATAGAGTTATTTAATCACAAATAATACACAAATCAAGCTTGTTGGTCTAATGGTTAGCTCACTAGATTGGTCAAATAAGTGCCGATGATTCGAATAAAATTAATTAATTTAAAAAGTTATAAAATACTACTGTTAAAATTTTTTATTAAATTTAATAAAATTTTATTAAATTTTATAAAATACTATTATTTATATATATTATTATATTATATATATATATATGGGGAGGCCCAACGGCCTCCCCTTAATAAATTGAAATCGTGCCCTTGGGGCACGATTTCAATACTGACATGATACTGTCAAATCATGTTTATCGAGCACAATTTTAAAGAAAAAATTAAATATTAAAATCGAGTTCAGCGGATGCATATCTCATTTGGAGAAATAAGAAAATTCGTTGGGTATCAAGACACATAACATAATTTTGTGTATTATTTTAATAAAAAAACCGACAAAATCAGCCCTACATTTTTTGTCGCCTTCGGAGAAACCATTAGTTTGTATTCTACTCGGTGTTTTCTTCTTTAACTACCTGTATATTTTTTAAAAATTTCTGCAGCAAGATGTACGTACCTATGGTTGTCACTTGTCAGCATTTTATGGCATGAACGAAATTTGAATAAGATCGTGTTTGAAATCATTATTGCACACATACACATGAATTTATATTAATTAATAATGTATTATGAAACGCACACCGGCACATAAGGGCCATATTATAAGGCTAGCTAGCTATAAAAGGAAAATTAAGAACAAGGTTTATTAATTGATTAAAAGAAAAAAAGGAAGAAGAGGATTGAATATCGATATTCAAAGTTAGTTGTAGTTTTGGACACCATACAACAATGTATGACAATATTTACATAACAAACATACGTTATAGTCAACTTTAGATATGGCTAAATTATTATTTAAGTTATGTCATACGCCATCAAACCTTTCTTTTTTTGCCAAGTAAGAACCACGACGAGATGATAAATAATCATATACTCAATTAATCTGTAATATATAGTTCAACAACATATAGATACGGTTTACGCTGTACTAAGATTCAAATCTTAGAAGAGGTCAAGACAGAATATATATATTACTATTAACTAGAGCTACTAGCTCCTAGAGCAACGCAATATATATAAAAATAAAGCTAGCCATATATATATGATGAATGGCTAGCTTTCATAAAGAACTAAAGAAGGCTAGCTTCATCTTATAAATGAATGGCTCCACGTACACTATAACAAAAAAGAAATTGTTTAATGCACACGCAAGTACCAAACAGGGAGACGTACAATAACGCATCAAACTTATTCGTATCATAAATTTTACTCCTTAGCTTGAAAGTGGAGACTAGCTAAATATAAACTTGGTCTACTATCATTTCGGGCTAATATTAACCTAACTAGTAGACTATGGGAATGATTAAATTGTTTTTATAAGAGTTTATCTATATATATTATCTATAATTAATATATATTGACTTCTCTCAAATTTAATGCTTTTTAGATTATTCATTACTTTTTAGATCATCTTATGGTTTCTCATCACCGCCCACTCGAACAGTCAAATTTGGTGATGCTGATGGCTGAACACTTTATACTGTTGAAGATGGACTAAGTACTAATTATAATTAATGATTTATCAAAGACTATATATAATTAAGAGTATATATATCCGAATGGTTCTTCTAGAATTTTATCTTTTTCTTTGTGTGTATGGCAAGGAAATTCATTAATCAGCAAGTGCTAAATTGACATCAGTGCGAAGCTCTTTTAATTTCCTACAGGTTATAATGCGTTACGAAACTGAACAAATAGTGTACTAAATTCTTTAGTGTTCGCTGGAGAAGGTGAAATTTAGTAACTGAGTTTCAAAGGGATTTGAATATTTTGGTGAGGCGATCGAAGATCGATGCTAAATCAGATGAAGCAACCACCTTGCTTGCTGCAAAGTGCAAACCACAGTTGGTAAGGGAGAATACGTTGACTTCAATCGTGGCAGAGAAAACGACACGTGGCACGGAAACTACAAATTAAAAGTTGGCTTTTTAGGGGTCCACGTACATGTGTTCAAGTGGTGACACGTCATCGATCATCGCTATTATTCTAAATAAATAATAAAATTAAATTGTAAGTTGTTAGACTTAACAGAATAATAACAAATTTAAAAGTGAGAGATATCAAATATAACGTGAACTATGAGACATGAGAAGAATTGCTTTATAATTAGTTATGGACAAAAGGAACATATATATATTTCCCTGCATGTGTATATAGTCCCCTTCTATATTATATTTACCATCAAATCCAATTCAAATATTAATTAATTAAGATTCAAATTGACTAAATAACTTTTCTTCCTCCATAAGAAATTAATTATCAAATTTAAAATCCATCCTTAATATTCCTTATCACTTCTCAGATTAAACACTGTACTATTTATTTTATGTCCTGTCCTGCATGTTTTATTCGATTGCTAAGTTCAGTGAAAGAACTACTAGCTAGTCTATATAATCAAATTTTGGAAAAAAATAATCTAGCTATTTCATGCAATTTATTATATAAGCAATGCCCTTCAAGATATGATGTATGGTGATATGTATCCCTCCTTTTCTATACTGAAAAGTTCGAAACAATATCAATATGTACGTATTAAAGGAACAAACAGCAGTAGTGTTGAATTTTCAGAGTGATCGAATAAAGCATGTGCACAAACTAAAGTTGGGACTAACTAAAAAATAGTATTGAGCTGTAAAAATTTGGGTAAAATGTATTTTGGTACCCTGTGGTTAGAACCGAATTCACTTTGGTACCCTGAAAAAAACTATTGACAATTTGGTACCCTGACGTTTGCGCCGTTAGCACTTTGGTACCTTGTGGTTATTTTCTGCCAAGATTTAACGGAAAACTGTTAGCACTTTTGCAAAAATTACAAAATGTCCCCAAATAGTTTCAAAATTTTTAAAAATGTCCCTAGATCATAATATTTGAGGACTAAAATGAAAATTATAACAAAATTTTGGGGTTAAAATGTAATTATGAAAAATATTGGAAAAAGAATAAAATTACAGATTAGTCCTAAATCTGAAAAATAAATGCAGTATAGTCTTACAATTGTGTAGTTCGATCGTGAGAAGATAAACTTACAAAAAAATTTGCAAAAATTACATAATGCCCCAAATAATTTCAAAATTCACAAAAAAAGTCCCTAGATCATGACATTTGATGACTAAAATAAAAATTACAAAACAATTTGGGGTCAAAATGTAATTTTAGAAAATATATAAAAGGAGATAATTACATATCAGTCCTAAATCGGGAAAGTAAAAGCAATTTAGTCCTACTCATATTCAAATACAACTACTTAAATGAAATTTTGAAAGTAAACTTGTATAATTTGAAGAATATTCCCATTAACTAATTTACAAATTAAATAATTAATATTTAGTTTCACTAAATAATTTAATAAATTACTAAAATATTTATTTTTTATGATATTATAATAAAACTATAATTTTTTCATGCAAGTTATTCAATAAGTTATGATAACACAATATGATGATCTAAATATAATATTTTATCTTTAAAATACATAATTACAATTAATATAATTATTTTAGTAAAATATTAACTTAAATTTAGCAGTAAATATAATATTTTAAACATCAATAGTCAAGTATATATGTTTGTGATTTAATTTCAATTGATATATTTAATAAAATAATTAAATTAATTATGATCATATATTGTAGAAAATTAATCTTATTATAATGTGCCCCAAAGACTATTTTGAAAAATATAAACGTTTCTTGACCTTAAATGAAAGATAAATCAAACAATAGAGATACATAGTTGTTTTTTGTGTCACAAGGATCAATCTGATAAAGATGACAAACATTTGAGTTCAATCTGTGATTAATTAAGGACTTGGTTGAGAGAAATTTTATGAGAAAGGGAAAATTTTGGTTCATCAAAACTCTAACAATCTTTCTGCAATTTATTTTTTAATATCTCTCTAGTTCTTGAAATGAAATTGTAGAAAACTTCATCAATTCTTTTAGTTTGTTGTGTTTTGATTCATTTTACCAAAGGGAGATCGAGGACCTAAACACACAAAAGAAATATTGTTGAGGAGTGAAATATGGTTTAAGCTGCAATAGAAACTAATAGATAAGATGTAATAGAAATCGACGGCTAAGATTGAGCCACGTCAACACTGTTTGTTAAATCTTGACAAAAAATAATTACAGGATACCAAAGTGCTAACGCTATAAACCTCAGGATACCAAAGTGTTAATTTTGTCCTTCAGGATACCAAAGTAGATTCGGTCCTAATTAACCACAAGGTACCAAAATGGATTTTACCATAAAAAAATAGAACATTTTTAACTAATCAATTTGTAGTCATTAGATATATTCTTTTCATCTTGAAATTTGCATAATAAAAATTATTGCACAAATTAAATCTTAAGATAAAAAAAAGACATATCTAATATCTACAAATTGATTAGCTAAAGCTACTTAGTTTTCTATAGAATTTTCTTAATATATATATATATACACGTTAAAAAGAAAATCATGGTGATGATAGGTAACGTCATAGAGATAAAAACACATATTATTGAAAACGAAGCCCAAAAGAAGAAAATGTAAAAGTTAAAAACCCCTCTATCTACAAATTACGTGCAATATTACTTGACGTAACTTACCAAGACAGCATTTGTGTTTTTTTTTTTTCATATATGTTGATGAGGGGACCTATCTACTTTTAACCTTTCCGTCCATCATTGTTCTGATACGTACGTTTCTAAAGCTAAGGTCAAACTCTTCACCATAGTCATCATTTTTTCACTGCCATATATCCAATCGCAGGTTTTACATTCACAAAGTCAGCTCTCTCACTTTTATTATATTATATTATTGTTATATTGAAGGTTCGAATTGGAATGAATGTTATGTGTGTGCACTTGTGTAATTGCAACATAGAAAAAAGGGTGCATCTACACCTACTATAATTCTAACACCCGTTCATATTATTGCATTATATTGTTGAATGTTGAGTGAAATACACAAAACAGAAGAAGGCCATGTGGCATAAGGGCGGCGCCAAATACCTTGACTTGACACAAATGAAAATTGATTGCTTTCCCCTTGTTATAAAAGCAGCGGATATCATATCCCTTCAATACCAACAAAGTTCAACTTTTTTCTTTTTAATCACTTTCACATCTCATCACACAAAAGCATTATTGAATACATAATCAATATCTCTGTTTCCAAATATGGGAAGAGCACCTTGCTGCGATAAGAATGGACTCAAAAAAGGTCCCTGGACCCCTGAGGAAGACACTAAGCTCATCCACTACATTCAAAATCACGGTGCATGCAATTGGCGAACCCTCCCCAAGAATGCTGGTACTTTAATTTTATATATAATTTCACATTTTTCAAAAGAACATGCATATAATTATACTCTTTTTAATTCTCTCTTTTATTATCGTTAATTTTCTCTGTTTCAATGTATTAGGTCTTCAAAGATGTGGCAAGAGTTGCCGCCTTCGATGGACTAATTACCTCAGACCCGATATCAAGAGAGGCAGATTCTCTTTTGAAGAAGAAGAGGCCATTATTCAGCTTCACAGTATCTTGGGAAACAAGTATGTATATATCAAATATCAATATCATCCTTTCAATTTTCTTTCATTTCCTCTTTCTGATTGGTCTTTTTCTTCATTATTATTAGATGGTCGGCTATAGCAGCTCGATTACCCGGAAGAACCGACAACGAAATCAAGAATTACTGGAACACCCACATCAGAAAGAGGCTGCTTCGAATGGGAATTGATCCTGTGACTCACACCCCACGTTTAGATCTTCTCGATGTATCCACCATTCTAAGGAATTTGTTGGGAAACTCATCGCTTCTTGATCTACAAGCCTTATTGAATAGTAGTACCCAACAACAACAACAAGCCTTGATCAACCCAGAATTGGTCTTACACAATCTGCAACAAATCCAATCTTGGAATTCTCAAGTTCAAATTCCACTACAAGAACAATTCAACAGCGAATTTCAGATGCCAATTCAAACCACCAACGTGGAGGGCATGATAAACAATATGGGGTTTTCAGATAATTCACAACAGAATTCAACAATCCCAGCGTCATGTATGGGTGACCAACTTAATTTGTTGCAACAAAACCAAGTTGATTATTTGTTAGGAGACCCAAGCTTGATGTTGCAGTGTCAGAACAATTTAAACCAGAACAGAGGATATGACTCTGTTTTATCAACGCCTTCATCGAGTACAAACCCATTGAATAGCAGTGGTATAAGTGGTGGTGAAGAGGAGAGAGATAGCTATTGCAGTGACTTGTTCAAATTTCAAATCCCAGAGAATCTCGACATTAATGACTTGTTGTAAATATGTTTAATTTATTTCAAGCTGCCGTAGAAACTCGGGATTTTTCTTCTTTTGCCCTGTTGTTTTGGGGGGACCATATATACAGGATTGTGTAGTATGGTTTGATTTTTCGTTTTCCAGTTGTCAATAACAGGAATTTATGGATGATCATTTTTCTTTCTTTCTTTGTGTAGTTTTTTATGTGTGTAATACCATATGTTTTCTTTACTTTTAATATGCATTTTGAGTATGTTTAGTAATCTCACTCCGGGGGAAGGAGGAGATATGAACATCTCTCTTACTTGATTTGACTCAAATTTATGTACATCATATACTGATGAATGATGATCTATTCAATCTTGATAAATTTGGTGTTATTAATTATTATATGATGTGAGCTTATCTTACTAGATCAACTAATTATTTGTCCTAATCTTGCATGTAATCAACTGATTTGGATAGTTTCATGACTTAGCATAAATATACTTAAAGTGATGTAATCTATTAATTATTTGTCCTAATCTTGCCCGTAATCTATAATTATTTGTTAACATTAAATAAGAATATTTAATTATGTATTGTTAACATTTTCAAAAAGTGATGTTCTTTGATTACCAAAAGAAAAAGTGATGTTCTTTTCCATAGTTTTTAGAGTTATTTAATGATGTTGGTCCCCAAGAAAATTATAGATGTCTCAGTTTAATCATTGAAAAATTAAATTAAAAATTTTATTTTTGAAAGATGTAATTACCTCAGTTTAGTTCTTTTGTTAAGTATAAATCAAATTTTAATTAAAAAAATCCATATAAACTTCAATATTAAAATTACAATAAATAATTGAAGTTAAAAGATCATATTTGTTATTAAATTTGAATTAATTGTTTTAGCTAAAGCACCAAATGAATTCAAAGACAAAATTGAGACATTTATTATTTTTCATGGGCTAATAAATCATGTATTTACTCTAATTTTTATTTGATTTCTTTTCTCAACAACATTTTTTAAATAATTTGGCGCGCCATGAGGTCTTCTAGAATTGTTTTTTAATTCGTCTATAAACTAAAAT
Source organism: Chamaecrista fasciculata (assembly GCA_003254925.1). NCBI lineage: Eukaryota > Viridiplantae > Streptophyta > Magnoliopsida > Fabales > Fabaceae > Chamaecrista > Chamaecrista fasciculata. Next base: position 10,483 of record QANZ01002735.1, read on the forward strand.
TATGAGAAATACCATTACCAACAACTTATTAATCATATATATAATAAAATAATCAAACAAATAAATAAATAAATAAAATGATAAGGAATGGCCAAATTGATAAGTTAACTGAAAAGGAATAACCAGGCCGACCCTTCTCTTAGGGTCAATCTGAGCCCTCCACTTCTGGGTTGGTCTAGACCCAAGCAAAATTATTTAAGCATTCTTCAAAGGTTTTATATATACCCCTTTCTCAGATATGGTCTAACCTTAATTCTCGTACACTTCTTCTATCGAATATAGTTGATACTAATTTAGACATCAAAATCTCATCATGGGGATTCCCTCTCACAATTAAGCTAAACCCTTGCATATGTCGGAGACTTGGAGTGGAGTCTGACAATTTTAGAAGTATTATCATTAATCGTATTAAAGATTAACAATTTTATTATTAATTTTTAAAAAAAAAATTAAAAGACTGAAATAAATTAAAGTTAATCAAATTTAAAAAATAAAACCAAATCTTAACACTAAATTAAATTACTAAAAAGCATACATTTTTCATTATTTTTTGTTGCTCTTCTGAATAGAAACAAGTCCAAAGATGTTAATTGTGGGAGTTAATTAACTTTAATTTGATTTAACTTTTTTCAGCTGAGGACAACATACAACATATACATCCCATTCACGTGCTTAAATTGCAATGGTTATATAATATAAGTTCCAAAGTTGTACGCAAGTTCATGCTTTATCGTTTAATGGGCATATATTATTGTATATTTTTCCATATTCCTATCTATAGTGTTTGAAATTGAATCCATATTCATTATATATAAAGCATGTGGCTTTGTCATCTTCATCTTTATACTCATCCTTATTCATTCATGTTCTTCCTTTTGAATTTCTTTGTGGTTCCTCTACCGCCCACACTAATTAAATGAGGGAAGAGACGACACATCAGGGCATAGGCACAATAATTATTACTCCTTACCCAAATCTGAAAGCTCACATTTGTCTTTTTCTTTTATGATTTATCTAACATGTGCCTTCAAAGGCACATGTTAAAGTTTCTTTTGATTGATTAGTAGAACATCTCATATCTTGAAATCTACGAAAGTTCATTTAAAAGATAAAATTTAATGTTTGAAAATCACTTGATCAATAAAAAAAACCTTAACATATGCCCTAAAGGCACATGTTAAAAGGACCCTTTCTTTTAATTTACATTAGTCAAACCCCAAAAAGTTGTCCTTTGTCGTTACATGCCCACTTTTTTCACTTCGTAATCATGATTCATGTCACCTTCCCGAAGTAATGGAGAACCATATGATTATAAGACGTGCTTTCATTGCTCTTCCTCTCTTAGATGAACATGGGAAAACAAAAAACTCTACCGCGTCAATATATATATCACCCTAAAACAGACGAAGGCTCCCTTTGGTATGCTTTTGGGTATGTAAAGGAAAGGGTTTTACAAGGGAAAAATTGTGAGGGAAAGGAAAAGTAGTTGAGGGAATGTAAAGTAGGTAAAGATTGAAAGTGTTTGGTATAAAAAGGTATGGGAGGGAAAGTAAAATAGATATAGAAAAAAATGACAAAAATGCCCTTCCCACAACCACCACAAGACAGCCGCCGCCGCCACCCACCACCGCCACCCACGGTGGCCGGCACCGCCGTCCACGGTGGTCNCCACTCTACATAGCTTAAATTACCATACCAAACACATGAAAGTCTCGAAATTCGTGTAGTTTTACAATGTAAAACTCATTTCACTCCTACCAAACGGAGCCGAAGTTGTTGACTTCGCTTAGCTCTTGCAATTGTGTTTTATAACCAAGAGACAGATCATGAGCATTTTAGGAGTTTATGCTTTTCATATTATATAAATATTATCTTGAGATTTTCCTATATATATTATTTTAATTTGACCTGACCTGATTGACCCGACAGTTAAACCAGTGATTCGGTGATCCAATGATTCGACCGAGTCAATCTATGGTCTAATTTTTAAAAGATTCATCTTTGCAGGGCAGAATTCTGGAAGCACTAATATCATTGTAAATGTACAAAACATCACTTGATGCTAATATTTATTATATTAGATTATGATATCTAGGGGGTGTGCAACGATCGGGTTCGGGCGGGTGAACGAGTTGATATGATAAGTTGCAGGTTAGAATTTTGTCACTCGAACCCGCCCGTCAACCCATATAACCCGAACCTTTCGGGTTACGGGCGGGTTCGGGTAGGTTCTGACGGGTTGAACTATTTTTTAAAAATTAAAGAAAAATAAATTATTTTATTATAAAAAATTAAAAAACATTCAGAAGATGCTTACCTTCAACCACAAATAAATAAGTAAAAGAAAATAAATATCTCATTACAACTTAAACCTAGATCTGCATCTTCATCATATCACCGTGATTGTGTCCAGCACTAGCGACGGCGAACCATTTTGGCCGTTGAATCACGATGTTGAGCTGTGATAGTTGTGTTTTTGTGTTGTGCGAGGTGATAGTGATTCAAGAGAGTGAGATTGTGAGTGTAGGTTTGTGTTTGTGACTGTGAGAGTTTGGGATGGAGAAATGTCGAAAGTGTGAGATGAGATGAATGGTGAGATGAGAGTGTGAGATAGATTCAATTGTGATTTGAGAGTTGAGATGAGAGGATGTGACTGACATGGGAGAGTGTGAGACAGTTGTGAGAGTAGATAGAAAATTCTAGAGTAGAGAGATGAAAAGGAGTGTCACGTGAATCAAATACAAGTTATGTAGTTCAGTTAATTTTTTTTATTTTCGGGGTCTGGTCGGATTTAATCGGGTTTGGTTGGGTTAATCCGATAATCCGATCAAACTGACTTTTTTCAAAAATCAAACCCGTGCTTACCCGAACATACCGAACCCGATATTTACAGTTGGGTTCGGTCGGATTGATCTGTATTTGCACACCCCTAATGATATCATAACTCTTCAACTTTTCTTTTTTTAAAAAATAATGTATATATACGTATTTTAGTCACTCTCAGTGAAGTTTTTCAATGTACGGCCTTCAAAAGTCTCTCATTCCAATTTCCTGCAGGTCAAAGGAGGAATAGGATCTGACTTAAAAATTAGCCCCTTGAACAAGATAACACGACTAACTCTTTGTTTTTTCGTTGAATGTATATAATTTATCACTTAAACAAGGTAATAAGAAGATATACCTAAAAAGATTAAAAATAATATATCAAGATTAGTTCACATCAACTTGTTTTCAAGAATAAATAATTGTATTTAGGGCAATACACCCCCTAAATAAAAAATAAGAAGGACAAAAATTTACATTTCAACAATCTCAACATAAATAATTAAAAATAGTTAAAAGATTAAAATGATTGTACTAAAAATTAACATTTTTTTTCAAGATGAAGTGATAGCAAGGTTTTAGATTCTTCAAAAATCTGTGGTGATAGCAGAACATACAAAACTCTTAATCTTTCAAAGGAAAAGATTCCTCTAACGTCACATTGATCACATGAAACATGAGATGAGAATTTTCACTAGTCACTATTCGGTAAAAAGAAAAAGAAAAATAAATCTCAAATTAAACTTACAAAATAAACAGGAAAGGATAAAAAAAGTAACAAACACAAAATATAAAGATAAAGATGAAATATGGAGATAAAAAAAGATTAAAAGCATAAATTCTATCAGACCATCTGTCTCTCTCAAATCTCAATATAATTATTCATTATCATTTCATATTAGAGTTTTAATATAGAGTTAGAATATTCAAATACTTTAATTCTCAAAATCTATCTATCTATATATTCATTTTATTTTTTTATATGAATAAACATGATGATAGAATGAAAAAAAAAAAGAATCAACAATTCTAACCGTTCATATCAAAACACTAATCATTATGTTAGGATTTAAGTTTGAACCCAAATTATAGGTCCCCAATTTTGTTGGGCCCATTAGCTGTCCATCATTGAGTCAGTGACCACATGCAGGGGTCATCACTTTATCAAATATTATCGGCCCTAAAATTAAAGGCTTGGGCCCAAGAAACAAATAGTCCTTAGCACCACATCTAATAAATGAACAAAAAAATTGGACAAAGAAAGATATACATACATATGACAAGAAACATATCAATAGAATAAACTAAAACCACAACAAATTGAATATCCTTTCTGTTGATATATATACATATATTTTTTTTGAGAAGAAATATATACATACATTAATCATATATATATATATGATCATTCTTAATCTTCAAGGGCTGGCTCTGTTTTTTTTTTTTTATTTGCTCAAAAGGGTTGGCTCTGTTCACTTACTTTAGGGCATCAAAAAGGAAGGATATAGGAAGAAAAAAAATAATGAGATGAGAAATGGTGGAGTCATATGAAATCAGAAAAGTAAAAAAGATTTCTTTAATAAAAGGTAAAGATCCTTTTTAAAAAAATAAGATAAAGTAAAGACAGCATATGACCATATGTTATGGTGGTGAACAGATTGGATTTACATTACCCATTTAAAGGTGTTCCACCAACAATCCATGTCTAGCCTCGATCATTACCTAATTATTTCAAGAAACTATGAATAACATTTCTTTCTTCTACTAATTATAACACCATGATTGGGTCAACCACAGTTCGTACTCCTTTTCACTCTCGTTCTTCTTAATTTTATCTTTCAAAATTTAAACTTTATAGCTCAAATTAATTATAAAATTTGAACCGATGATCTAATATATATATATATTTTATGTGGTGTAGTGAGTGCCGTTATGACTTATGAGTGTGGTGATAACAAATATATAATAAATTTTTATCTAAATGTGATCCATGGGTTATCTACCACCGAGAATATTGAAATGGGAAGAAAGAACCTGCATGCACGCAGCGTATTGGAGATTCCACTAAATTAAAATCATTCATGCGTCCCTATATATTGGACTAGTTTAATGTACGTGATTACATAAAATTTAATATTTTTTAAAATATTATATTTAAATTTAAGATTATATCATTCTGAATATTTTAAATATAATTTAATTGTTGGTCGAATTGAATTAAACTTGATTGTAACCTTGTTTGGATGGGTGTTCAATAATTCAAAACAACTCGTCAACCTGTCAATTTAAACTTAATCTGTTGGTTTGAGTTAGTTTTAGTTTAGTTAAAAAGGTGAATCCGTAGTGATTTTGAGTTGTGATGCGAGTTTAAGAACTCTCAGCTCGTCAAACCCAACTCGACCTGGCATTCTATACTAAAAATTATTTTCACTAAAATGTAACACTACATATTGTATATTGAGACTTCATTTAAAATATATTGTTGGATTTTGTGGGCTAAATATCTGCCTATTTGGGAGTCCAATTGAGTTATGGGTTAACTCATTGGAATGTAGGCTATTTTAATTAAGTCCCACATCAGATAGTTAGTAGTTAGGAGCTTTCTCATCCTCCTATAAATATGAGTGATTTTCCATTATTCAAGTAGCTCAATTCTATGAGTTGGAAAGGGGTTCTCATATTGAGAGAACCCACATAGTAATATTTCTCTTTCTTCGAGTTCTTCTTCCGCGATCAGTCGTGGAAACATGACTCTACCTCTAGTAGGTAGAGTCTCACCGTTTGGTGGAGTTCGTGACGAGGAGATCAACGTTTGGAGATCAGTCTTGGTGGAGTAGAGCCACTAGCAAGATCTAGAATATTAGCGACGACGTCCAGGTTAGTAAGTTCCGCAATATATTTTATGCTTTCCTGGATTTATAGTTATGATTCGGGTTTCGGGTCTTGGAGATCCGAAATCCTTCATATATAATTTAGTGCAATTTAATATAATTCAACTCATAACATAAGGTATTATTTAATTAAAAATATTAACATCTAGCTTGTAGTGATACACATGAATTTTAGCTACTTGAAATATGAGTATATGAATTAACTTTCATAAGTTATGGTCATATTATTGATTTTTTTTATTCATGACAATAATAAACAGTTTTTTTAACAAAATAAAAATCTGAATTAGAAAACATTGAAAATTAAAAAAAATGTTGAATGAAGTTTATTTTTAATAAAAACAATTATTTGTGAATTGAAATGGATTAACTTGAGAGTCCGCATAATCTAACTCATTATTGCTCATTAGTTTGAATTGGTATGTATTAAAATAATTTGTTTTCAAAATCTAATATAAACCAATCAACCTTTAAAATACTTTAATTTAATCTGCCCCCCCAATGTAACCCAACTTAAAGCACAAAAACGCCCATACTTGTTGGTAAGATGTTCAGTTTGTTATGTTTGAGAAAAGGAAAGAGAAGAAGCAAGAAACAGTGACCAAAATGAAGAGGCAGGAGAAAGATGATTGATGTAAATGAGATATGGGGGATGAGGATAACGGCCCCACCATCCACGTTCCGTTTCCTTGATACGTTGATTGAGATTAAGAAGAAATAATACAAAGTAAATATACATTCATAATTTTTAATGTAATGGAACAATAAAAGAAAAAAATGTATATGAAAAAAGAGTCTTTTAGAGGAGGGGTGTCGCACGTGCACGACGGGGCCCTTAACTGTGAAAAGATTTTAGATTTTACAAGCAATTTGCATCCAAAATCTGAAAAAAGAAAAGAAAGAAGGGAAGAAGTGAAAGAGTGATGGAGGGGTTAAAAGCAAAAAATCCAGCAATGGTACGAAGAGAAGGTAGAAAATGGGACCCTGAAAGCTTGATTCTTGGGGCTATGATTGCAACTTTTTCGCTTCTACTTTCTAAAGCTCAATTACCAACGACGTCCCTAACCCTAACCTAACCCAACCCATCATCATCATGCTTTTGAAACCTAATCCAAACCTAAAATTATCAATTATTAAATACTAATTAATTAATTAACTCTCTCTGATTGCCTTTGCATAATGTTAAGATGGAGGGGACCCAACCCTAAGCAATCACATTATTGGGGCCAGAGAAACAAATTAAAGATGTGGAAAACTTGAAGCTTTTCCCAAAGCTACCTTTAATTTTCATTTTAGAGACAACCATTGCCATTTTCTTTTTCATTGACCCTTTGTGTTTGTCTTTCAGTTTGCACTAATAGCCTCTAACCCATCTATCTCTCTATCTCCTTCTTGTTGTTTTCATTTGTGAACTCCTATATATGCGCACGGTGGAACCCTTACCCAAACCTATTCACTCTTCTCAAAACTTTGTCTTCTACTTCAACCACAATATACCACAACTATTTCAAAATGAATCCTGCAGGTTTTCCACATTTCTAATATTTGTTTCTCCATCGTTAAAAATTAAAACCCCATTTTAGTTGACAAATATAAATCTAGCTACTTGTTTTGCATTAAGTCGTGATTTCCAATCAATAAAAAAAGGTTATAAATAAAAAGGTTATATTTTATTAGTCATGTTGATTAGTCATATTGCTATCTGGGAATTCGGTGCTACTTTTTTCTTATTGTAATTTATTTGGTTATAAATAAAAAAGGTTATATTTTATTATGAGTAAACTAACTTTTTGGTCCTCGAATTATACAAGCTCCCACGAATTGGTCCTCGATTTATCAAAATTGTACAACCAGGTCCTCGAATTATGCTGACTCGTTGCACGTTAGTCCCTCCGTTAGCCAGCCCGTCCAAAAAAGCTGACGTGGACCGTTAGGCTGGTGATGTGGACCGTTAAGTGCTGACGTGGCACGTTAATTGCCACGTCAGCACACCTAAATGAAAAAAAAAAGAAGAAATAGTGTGCCACATCATAAATTTTGCATCAACTACACTTTTTAGTCCCTATCACATAAAATGCACGATTCAGTCCCTAACCCAGTAATTCAAACACCTGAAGCCCCAACCTCCAACCCATTCGAACCCTAATTCTTCCTTTCTCACCCGCTCACCTTCCACTCGAACCAAACCCTACCATCTCCAAACCAAGTTCACGAATCAAACGCACCCTTCAACCATTTGCACCAAAACCATCGAATCCACTCATTGCCTTCCCGTTGGAATCAAACTGTATGCACCTCCAAAACCATTGAGGCGAACAATCGACGAAGGTGAGGTTTGATTTCAGTAATTTCCTTCTTTCCTTCTCATATGATCTTCAACTATGTTTGTGGGTATGTTTTGATTGCTCAGATTTTCTTTGTCATAGTAATGAGTTCTTCAAGAGGGTCTGCAAGATCATTTGGGCAAGAGAGAGTGATGGATTCATCAACGAGAAAGAGAAAATCTGTGACTAAGAAGTGCAGGTGTGGACGTTTGTTATTGCTCACTGCTTGGACTGATAAAAATTATGGAAGAGACTTTTATAGATGTCCAAAGTATAAGGTATTGATATCATGTAGCTTAGCAGTTTGTAAACAATTTAGTAGTCTTTGTAGTATGATGTGTAAATATTATTTTGTCTGTTGAATGCAGACGAAGGAAATTAGTTGTGGCTACTTCAAGTGGGTAGATGAGGATAGTAGCTCAGGTGAAGAGAATGATGAAGTGCTGTTGATTGAATTGCTTGCTTTGAAGAAGAAAAGATGTAGGTAGTTGAAGAAGGAAAATGCAATCTACGAAGGTCAATTAAGAAGGCTTAGAATGATTACTAGGGTTTTAGTTGGTGTTGTAATTATGTTGGTTTGTTTGTTAGTTGTGTTGTATTGCAAATCAAAGTGATGAACCAAGCATGATGTACTATTTTGTTGTCTTTATGGTTAATGAAATCTGGAACCTTAATGGTGTGAACTGGTACCATCAGTTGAATTGTATTTTGGCCATAGTGTGTATGATGTGAAGGGATGCAGTCGAGAAATAAGAAGGCTGAGATTTTGTGTAAATGACCAGAGTAGCACATTTATACAAAATGGTCCCCGAATTGTATATTTCTGTTGATTTGTTTGTACTAATAAGTCCCTGAATAATATTGACAGAAAAAAGTATCGAAATGTAGCTGGACAAATAGGTCCTCGTAAAAACTTATTTAGTTATTTTCGTTGTACAAATTGGTCCCTGAAAATTAATTATTTCGAAAATTGATGGACAAGAGTCTGCCCTATATGTGATGTCCACCCAACTGATATGGAACAAATGTGGGCATCTGTAAATTGACATTCAACTCCCAACCAACAATATTGGATATCAACATAATCATATTGACATTTAAGTCTACAAATGTCATAAATAGTTTTAAACAACATCATTACAAAGTCACTAATACCATCATTACAAAGTCTGAATGAAGCATCATCATAACAAAGTCACAAGCATCATTCAAATTTTTTTAGAATTTCCATACATCACTGTGCAAGGAAATTGCAAAAAAACCATAACAACCCTAATCAAAATATTCATTAAACCAAAAAAAATTGTTCATCAAGCTTGGCATTCCAAAAACAACTCATCAAGCTTGGCAATCTATCATTCGTGCTTGGGAATTCCAAAAATAGTGACCAAGCACTCCTAAAAACCTAAATAACTACTAACAACTTAGTTGCAACCATCAGTCGATCCACCGGCCATTGATGATTTCTTCCCTGTTTTCCCTTTCTTCCCTTTCGTCGGCTTTCCTTTCCCGCTGTCAGGCCGCAAATCAGGTTCCCTAATTGATCCCGGGCGTGGTGGGGGAATCCAAGTCGGGCCAATGTTGTCAGGCACACCCATATATGTTGAACCCTGCAACATTTTTGACATTTGATAATACATAAAAATTCTATGGAGAAAAAACAAAATATAAAACGTTTTTATGGGGCATACAGTCAAAAATCCCGGTGTCGGCATAAACCCTGGAGTAGGCATAAAACCCGGTGCAGGCTGTGAATCTTGCGTCTCAGGAGGAGGAGGCTGTGTACTTTGCTCCTCAGCTTGAGGGACCTATCAAATGACACAAGATGCATTAAAATACATATATACTTACTGAAATGGAACTTTATAGTGGGGATAGTGGATTACCTCAACATGTGGTCCAGCGGTACATGTTCTGATGTTATGATCAGTGGAACCACACTTTGAACACATAGTCTGACCATAATTTCTCTTTAGTCTCCCTCTCTTAGATGAACCAGCATCATTATCCTTCCTTCGTTGTCTTTTGGGCCTTCCTGGTTTTCTTCTTGTGACAATGGGTGGTTCAATACATGCACCTTCAACTTCTTCCCAATCGTCTTCTCCTCTAAGGCCCTCAATGTAAGGCTCATAAGCCTTCTTCCAAGTCTCCAATAAAAATAAAGGATCAACATAGTTCTCGGGATCCAGGTGATTGTACTGCAAACAAGCAACTGCATGTCGGCATGGAATCCCACTGACTTGCCACTCATTACAGCTGCAAGTCCCTTCACCAATGTTCACCACCACCTTATGAGGCTTATTTTCAACTTCAAATTTATAGCCCTCGGGGTCACCCAACCAATCTGGTGTCCAGAACTTACTTGCACTTAT
>QANZ01002754.1:0-16108 GCA_003254925.1 Chamaecrista fasciculata
TAATATAGTAGGATAGTTCAAAGGGCATTGACTCAAAATTCAAATTTGCTGATTCGAGTCTCATAACTCATAAGTCATAAGTCACGGCTTAATTAGTTTACCTTAGTTCCCTTACTTTCATGCATCTTCATAGATTAATGTCACGTCTCTGTTACATTACTGTCACGGGACCGTGGTCTTCATGGCACTATATATATATATATATATATTAATTTAGGCAAGTTCTATTTTGGTCCCTCAAATTTGCTTAAAGTTTCGTTTTGGTCCCTGAAGTTGTCTTTATTCTGTTTTGATCCCTCAAATTTTCAAAAATTTCAACCATAAGTCGCGAGTTATTTTCCATCTATTTTTTTGTTTAAAAAAAAGGAAAAAAACTAATTTAAATCTCCCAAAAGTTTTATTTTTTTACATTAAGCTCATTTTCTTTATATGATATAATCAAAAAAAAAATTCAGATTTTAGTAGATTTTGTTGGGGTTCCCTTTGTTTTTTCAAAGTCCTACATTGGTTGCATAGGAAAGTTGAGTGGATAAGGAAGCCTATAAATAGATAGGGTTTTTTCACCTTAAGAGACACCACAACTTACATAGAAATCTTAAAGGGTGTAATGGGGTTTGGATAGTTGTGAGTCATTTTTGAGAGAGAGTTTGCAGTTTTCTCCGGTCAAAAATTGTATTGAGGAGGGTTTATAATTTTTCCGTGCAAAAATTACAGATAGTGAAGTTTGTCCTAGTGGGATCGTGAAGTAAGTCCTGAGGCACCGAACCACGTTAAAATTTTCTGTTTGTTTTTCTGTTTCCTCTTTCTTAATTTGTTCTGTGGGTTGCGCTTCCACCCTACAAGCGGTATCAAAGCCTGGTTCCGACCTAAGGAGGAAGAAGGGAGAGGAAGGAAGAGGAGGGTCGCCCAATCGGCAGTGGGAGAAGGTTCCATTGCCACGAAAAGAGAGGTTGGTTCAGTCTAATTTTTTATTTTAATTCCAGTTTTGAAGTTAGTTTTCTAGAATACGGTTGTTTGTTAGATTGTATGTGGTATTGGTTGTTGGTTGTCTGTTGGTATGATGACGACCCTGAGGTTTGAAAGTTCCGTTATTTGATGGGACAGCGGACTTTATGTTGTGGCAATGCATGATTTAGGACTCTTTGATTTGATAGGGTCTTGAATATGCATTGTATAATGAGAAATCAAGAGGGATATGTGCACACAATGAGGAGATGTCGCGTATGTGATGAGAAGATACTGTGTTGGCAACGAGGAGATGCTAAACAAGTTAGAAGAGATGTCATGCAGTCAGAGATACCGTGCTGACGATGTTGTGCAAACGACGTTGAGATGCCACCATGTTTATTTGAGGGAGGACTAGAGTGTTCTCCGAGATGGAGATTATTAGAAAGCTGAGTATGTAGAGAGTTCTGTTTTTCTGATAGAGTTAGATGATGTGAGACTTTGAATAAAGAGAGGATTTGTTGGGGTTTCCTTTGTTTTTTCAATGTCCCACATTGGTTGCATAGGAAAGTTGAGTGGATGAGGAAGCCTATAAAATGAGAAGGTTTTTTCACCTTAGGAGGCACCACAACTTACATAGAAATCCTAAAGGGCGTAGTGGGGTTTGTATAGTTGTGAGTCATTTTTTAGAGAGGGTTTGCAATTTTCTCCAGTCAAAAATTGTATTGAGGAGCGTTTGTAATTTTTCCGTGCAAAAATTACATATAGTGAAGTTTGTCCCAGTGGGACCGTGGAGTAGGTCTTGAGGCACCGAACCACCTTAAAGTTTTGTGTGTGATTTCTCTGTTTCTTATTCCTTTATTTTTTGTGTGGGTTGCGGTTCCGCCCAACAGATTTTACCCAAAAAAAAGAGACGATAACGCGTTGTTCCTTCTTCTTCCGGGGCCTCAACATCAGTCTATCCTCCACTCTCGACTTCAAATTCATCGCCACAAACTATAATAGCAAGAATGTCGCATTCGTGTACGAGCCAATTGCGATTTTCATCCCCTAGGACGACGTCGGTGCTGGACAAGGGATGTGTCGTCGTTCAACCATGGGAATTTGGAACAAACACAAATTCGGTGTCCGCAACGGGATGTGCCGTCGTTCAACCATGGGAATTTGGAACAAACACAAATTCGGTGTCCGCAACGGGATGTGCCGTTGTTCGAACATGGCGAAACTTCAGGCATCAATTTTGAGCAACAATATGGCGTTTGTCGAGATTCTGCTAACAAATTGAAGGCGAATCTAATCAAAAGGAGAGGCTCATGATTTTTGTCCTATCCAATGGGGTTGTGTCGTCGCTCAAGCATGCACGCGAAGAAGTAAAAGATGGAGCTTTAGGGGTTTTTTTTGGATACATGGAGGGGGACGAGAGGGAGGAGATTCGAGGGGAAGGGGAGGGAAGAGATTGGAAGGGGAGAGGTTGAAAACTCTCCTATTTGTTTGGAGAAGTAGCTCTTCCTCCAAACTACCCCAATTTGAGATATTTGTAATTTGTGAAGGAAGGAGGAGGAAGGAGGATTGATAGCTAATCTCTCATTCTCTTCCCCTCCAATCTCCTTGTTTCCAAACAAGGGGAAGAAGTCTCAAACCTCTCCCCTCCCCCTCCCTTCTCCCTCAATATCCTCAATCCAAACAAACCCAATGTGTCATTTTGAATAGCGATCTGACGTTGGTCGGTGAAGATTGACGGAAGAAGAAGATCTAAAGTTGGTTGAAGGAGGAGAAGAAATTTATTTTTCCGACGAAATTTATTAAAATTTCAATTTATTTCTTTTTTTCTTACCTTAAAATCATATCATAAAAGGAAAAAGATTTTAATATAAAAAAATGGGAGATTATAGTTTTTCCTCTCTTTTTTTATGAAAAAATGGATGGAAAAGAGCTGGGATAAAACTTTCTGAAAACTTGAGGAACTAAACTGGAACGAAAAAAACTTTAGTGACCAAAATAGAGCTTTGATCAAACTTGAGAGACCAAAATAAAACTTTTTCCTATTAATTTATGAAAAAGTTTGTATAAAAACAAGTTTTCAACGAAAAATGAGAAACACATACGACAGAAGACTATGTTGAAATTCAAACTATAGCTAGGTATCAACTACTTGGAATCTTCTTCCTCTTCCCTGTTGTGTTCTATCTATCAAGAGTCCATTTTAATGCTTGAACAATTTATAGTGGCTCACTTTCACTATCACCATTAATATTTATGAAAATATGAGTAAAGTTTATATATGTAATTTTAGTACTTCAAGAAGAATAGAATCAATACTCCCTCTCTGTCCCAAAATATCTTCTTTTAAAGGTAAATACACACAAACTAATGAATTAATTTACCTCAAATGAAGAGAAATATGAGATTAAAAGACTAAAATGCTCTCATTAAATTACTCCTAGTTATTCTCACTAATCCAATAGCGTTGACTTTTATCGGGGACAGAATGGCAAAAAAATAATTAATGCTCTCTTTATTTTGTAAAACATCAGATATTTTGGGACAAAAAAATCCTCCAATAAAACAGATATTTTGGGACAAACGGAGTATTTCTTAGCAGCAGGTATGGTTAAGGTCGGACATTATTAACAACACATTGGGATGAGTGTTCTTTAATTTCATAATATCATTAATGCTGCTTTTTATATACTCTCTCGTTCACAATATCTTCCATAGTTTTAGAGATTTCTACGTTTCTATGTTTACAAAATCAAGAAAACATTAATTATTTTTTTACAATTTTATCGCTACCTATTCTCTCTTAATAATAAATATATATCCTTTGAAAATAAGAAAGAATAAATAACGGTAATATAGTTTTTTTATCTTAAATTTTTCGAAGTTAAGATGAATTAATTATTTTCTTAGTCTATGTGCATCCACTAAATTACAACAGATATTGTGAACCAGAATGAGTAATTCTTAATTTCTTAAGGTTTGACTTAGTAGTTCTGGTTCTTGTATATTATAGCAAGGTATGAGATTATCTATTAGGGCACATGATAAGGACTCATTTAATAGTATTGAAAATATAAAAAGTAACTAAAATTTTTCAACATCATTAATTTATTGTCTCTCTTTATCTCTTGTGACAAGAATGCCCTTACATTTAACTATTCAAATATATTCTTTTATAATTTTATAAAAAAGGGAAAAAATAGTCTCTCATATATTTATTAATTTCTTTAATTAAAATAAAAATTATGTAACCCAACCTTTATTTCTAGATTTTTAGTGGCTATGATTACATCAACAAAAATAATTTAACATATATCGTTATTTTGTATAATATTTTTGTTTAAATTATATTTACAATCATTTATGATTTTTTATTTTACATTACCACCATTGTAATAACAAAACAATATTACGAAATTACAAAAAAAGATAAAAAAAGATAATTTAACAATATACGCATATATATACTATTATTTTTTTCTTTTATTATATTATATGTAATGTAATTTATATTTTTCATTTTAATAAAAAATTATGAAAATATAATGCATTATTTTTTTTATTTTGTCAAATTTAAATTAAACCTACTAAATAATCAACAAATATAATAAGGATATTTTTATTACGAAGAGATAAAGAGAGACAATAAATTAATGATCCAGAATCCATTTTTTCTACCTTTTCATTTCTTTCTTTAAATTCACAAGAAATACAAGTATTTTTTATTTATGTATTTTAGTTAAAAAAATTAATTTTTATTGGAAGCAAAAAGTCCATAATTTAATAAGTTAAATCTATGTAGTTTGCCAACTAGAAATTAAAACAAGATTTCCAGTAATGAAATCTAAATCATAAAACTAAGTTTTAACTCTCTTCGATTTAGTATATCTTCTACCTTATATTCTTTTGTATTTCTTGTGAATTTAACGATAGAAAGAAATAAGTAGACAAAGAAAGTAGATCTTTGCATGATAAAATGTACAGGATCCACTCCTCATATATATAGTACTTTGGTAAAAGAATGGCATGTCTTTATAGGTGCAAATTAAAGTTCTTTCTAATTAATTAAGAGTATCATGGGTACGCAAAAGAACATTGAAATAAAATAATAAACTATAAATACTTAGTATGCAAAAACAGGGAAAACCAAATAATGGCTAACTATTTGTGAAGCATTTCAAAATTTTATGGAGGTCATAATCAAACATATAATTGATATATGGACATGAGAAACTTAATTTAGTTATGTACTCTACTGAAACATGATAAACTTAAATAGTTTAAATTGACAAGCACTTCACTTATAAGTGTACAGTACTAATATATAGAAGGAATTCTGTAAATTTCAAACATGAGTTAACCAGATTCCCTACATATACAATATAATGCTGAATACATATATAAAGGAAGCAAAACCATACTCTATCTAGCCTCCAACAAGGAGATTGACATACCATTGGTTGAAGAAGGATCTTGCTTGCCAGAATAATAGTCATGAATCATTGAGTTCCTTTGAACTAAAATACCAGGCTCATTAGGCTGAGATATTGCACTCTCACTGGTAAGCATTACAACCACAGAAGCCATGGTTGGTCTCTCTTCAGGATGTTGTTGAACACATAATAGAGCAATTTGTATGCAACGTAATACTTGGGATGCAACATAGGACCCTCCCAAACAAGCATCTATCAATTCCTCTGGGATGCCCTCTTTCCACAGATTCCATGCCTGTACCACAAATTAACATAAGCATTTTCATTGATTCTTATAGAGGAAAAAAGAGGTTTTGTGTTTATCATTACTTACATGTCCAATAAGATTTTGACCTTTGTTTGTATAAGAAATCCCTCTGCACTTCTTTCCGCTTATTATTTCTAAAAGTGTTATACCAAAACTAAAGACATCTGATTTAATAGAGAATAGTCCATCAATAGCATATTCAGGAGCCATATAGCCACTGAAAAAGAACAAGCCTTGAATGAGTTAATGTGATAATTGATCATGTATTTAAAGACATTGTAACGAGTCTCCTCACATTGGGAATGTTGTTAAGTGTAGGGCAGCTTATAAGCACTTACGCTCTCAAATATCAACAACTAACTTTTGAAGTGTGATTCTCTTAAAACTTTATACTCGCCTCAATTACACTTAGCAAACTCCCAAATACGAGATTCATTATAGGAACATATTCTAGCTTGCTTGATAGGTATACTTACTATGTACCCACAACTTTGCTTGTGTTTCCTTCAATATAATCGGTTCCAACCATTCGAGCTAAACCAAAATCAGAAATTTTGGGATTTAATTCATTGTCTAATAAGACATTACTTGTTTTGAGATCTCTGTGTATGATCCTTAGTCTAGAGTCCTGATGTAGATAGAGAAGCCCCCGAGCAACTCCACATATGATATCAAAACGCTTTGACCAATCTAAGAGTTTACTTTTGGAAGAATCTGTCAAGTATTTCACCAATATTATATACATAGTTTTTAATTAATCCAACATAAACTTGAGAAATAAATGATGTTTTATATAGTACTCTAGTACTACAAAGATTATGCAAGAGACACTGACCAAAAAGAAAGGAATCTAGACTTTTGTTGGGCATGAATTCATATATGAGCAATTTCTCCTCTCCATGAATGCAACAACCAAGCACCTTAACAAGATTCCTGTGTTGAAGCTTGGCACATAGGATAACTTCATTCTTGAATTCTTTCAATCCCTGTTTAGATATTGTTGAAAGCCTTTTGACTGCAATCTCTTGTCCATCAGGTAGTGTACCCTTAAATTAAACCAGATTTTTCAAAACAAGTTAGATAAAAATCAATGTATAATATTATTATTCTTATACATTGATGAGAGAAATTAAAGTGGCATTTATTTTACCCTGTATACAGGCCCAAAACCACCTTCTCCAAGCTTCTTGTCACTTGAGAAGTTATCTGTTGCACGAGCTATTATGGCGAAATCAAAAACAGGCACTTCCAAATTCATTTCTTTGTCTTCCACATTCTCTTCTCTAGCTACCATTTTCTCTGTGTTTTCTCATAATTAAAGAAATAGAATGAGTATATAATATCATGATAATATTACAAAAAATGAAACCATTTCTTGATTGCTCAACAAATTTTTTGAACTATAAAAAGAGGCGAAATATTCTTTTAAACTTTTTATCTTATGGAAATAATTTATTTAGTTAAAAATTTTATTGAAAAATAAACAAAAAATAGTCTTTCTTGCTAATTTTTTTGTAGAAAATTAAAACAAACTATTCTTGTAATTAATATATATCAGCAAAATACAAGTAACAATAGTACAATAACAAAGAAATTTAACTTTTTTAAATAAAATTCTCGAAAAAAAAATGACTAGACTTTTTGTATTTGTTCAACAAGTTTTAGTCCCAAAAATTAATTGTTCCAACGAAGATGGGTAAAGAGAGGCTACCTTCACTCTTTCTTTTTCTCCAACAAATGTAAGCAAAAGTCAAAACCACCACAAGAATGAACAAAACACTAGTTGTTACTGCCGCAACCACCACCTTCCTGTGACCATCTTTTGCAACTTGGTTTCCAAAATTTTAGACAGACAAAAAAAATATTAACGGTTTTCAACAATCAAACAATCAATACACTAAACAATAGAAAAATAAACAAGAGGGTAAATTATAAAAACGGTCCTTGTAGTTTGACCCATCTACATTCTACATGATGATACCTAGTTATAAAAGTTACAAATTGAGGCCTCAGATTTGCACCATTAACACATTGGGGCACTGGGTTAAAAATTAACTGATAGGTGAAAATTTCATTTTGACCTCTAATATTCAAACTATGTTTCATTTTGATCCTTAAATAGAGTCGACTGAAATGAAATTTTTACCTATCATTTTCGGTTAATTTTAAAAAGGCAGGACTCACAGTGCCAATCAAAATCACCAATTTATAACTTTTTGAGCCACATGATATTGTCGTGTAGATAAACCAAATCACAAGAATCAATTTTTTGTAATTTGCCCTAAACAAAATAACAAACCAATGCACATACCTATCATCTCCGAGGCATCCAATCTAACATATATATCTTGTCCTGCTTCTGGAATCCTCCTGATATCAACAAGATCACCATACCAAATCGCACACCCACTTCCTTCTCCTCTAATATCTGTATTGGCAAAAGCTGAACAATTACAATCCTGCATGCATTTAACTTTGCATTCCTCAATTGTCATGCTTCTATTAACCCATGATCTTGTTGTATCAGGTGCCTTCAAGTTTTTAAATTTCAAAAACCCATCTTTATCTTTCTCATTGCAACTCCAATTCCCACTCCGAACACACCCTTCACTCCAATCCATTGCCATCCATTGCTCCGGTGATTTGGGCTTGAACCCCTACAAGCAAGTATGGTTGTTCAAATAGTAATCAATCTAAAATCAATTGAATCTTTTTGATCTAAATTGATGGAAATTAACGAAGACAGATCAAGTGATGATTAGATTAATTAGATGAGTTTTGTATATAAAAAAGGCAAAATACTCTCCCTACCCTAAAATATAGAGTTCGTTTCCGTTGTCCTTTTAATTTTTTTTTTATCACTTACACCCTCAATGTTTTCCAATTAAGTCAATTGTACTCTCGAATTGAGTATACAATTGACAAAAAAAAATTGAGGTTATAGTTGACTCAAAAAAAAATTTTAAAGGTACAATTGAAACTGATTCTATACATGATTTTATATCATTAAATTTAAAACATATTATTGAATTTGCATAATTTATTTATTGAAAAAAAAAATTCTATTACTTCAGGTTAAAGCCTCAAAAGGTCTGAGGTTAAAACCTCCACAATACATAAAGGAGGAAGGAACATCCCTTCACAGACAGTCATTTTGGTTTGATGTACTAGATTGAGCTACATTACCTTGTTAACAATTCTAGGAGCCCAATTTAAGCTAAACGGGCTAACATTACAACCAAGAGTGAAAAAAAAAGAAAATCATTAATCAGCAACTCACTATAAGATGCTGGAGAAGAAATAACACATTTTTTCTTAGAAACCAAAGAAGCATTCCCTTCAATTTCAACTTGAGTCCACCCTTCTTGTAAAGCAAACTTTAATTTATCTTCGGTTATTATTGGCTTTGAATATAGTTTGATCCAGAGTAATATATATATATATTTTGAATATGGTTATCATTTGAATTAAAAGGTTTACATTGGATATTATTGTGGTATTGATGAGCTAATATTTTGAATATGGTTACATTTGAATTAAAAGGTTTACATTGGATACTTGTGTTGTAATTTGTAAAGTATAATTATAAATGTTATTTTTGGAAATTAAGTGTTTGAATCATTTATCAATTGTTATCATAGTTCAAGTTACTTGACGTAAACTTTGATTGAAGTTCTGTTTTGTTGAGGACTGTGGTTAAAGTAGAAAGATTTTATTCCTATTGAGAATATTATTCTCACTCCAACAAACAAACAGTTTTGATGTGCAGGTTGAGCTGGTGGACCTTGGGGTGAAGGTCTCTTTGTGTACTTGTTGTAATTTTGTAATTGTTCGAATATTGTATTGGGCCTTGCGTGACTAGTTTGGAGACCGAGCCTCTTGTATGATGATTTGAGTCTGTTTGTTTCTCTCTAAATTGTTTGAGAGGATAGAGTATGTCATTAATGTATATTAAAAGGGCCATGTAGCTTGAAGTATTATTTTGTAATATGAGCTACATTACCTTGTTAACAATTCTAGGAACCCAATTTAAGCTAAACGGGCTAACATTACAACCAAGAGTAAAAAAAAAAAAACAATCATTAATCAGCAACTCACTATAAGATGCTGGAGAAGAAATAACACATTTTTTCTTAGAAACCAAAAAAGCATTCCCTTCAATTTCAACTTGAGTCCACCCTTCTTGTAAAACAAACTTTAATTTATCTTCAGTTATTATTGGCTTTGAATATAGTTTGATCCAGAGTAAAATATATATATATATATAATTATCTTAAGAAAAATTTAAGAGAAAATTTACGATTTGGTCCCTGAATTTATATCGAGTTAACTAGTTTGTCCCTATATAATAAAAATATACTACTCAGTCCCTAAATGTATATTGAGTTCACTAATTTGTCCCTAAATAATAAAAATATACAACTCAGCCTCTGAATTATTATAAATGTCAACAATTTGGTCCTAGAAAATAAAAATTCATTATAAATTCAAAGATCAAAAAGTAATAAAAAATTAGGGATAAAAAAAGTATTAATTTAGTACAAATTCAGGGACTAAAAATTATAAAATTAGTTCAAATTCAAGGGCCAAATAAATATTTCAGGGATCAAAAAGTATTAATTTAGTAAAAATTCATGGATTAAAAAGTATAAAATTAGTTTAAATTCAAGGACCAAATAGATGACAATTGAAATATTTCAAAGATCAAATTGTGTATTTTGATTATTCACGGACTGATTAGTTATATCGGTGTAAATTTAGGGACCAAATAATAAGTTTTCTCAAAACACTGCTGAATTAGAAGACAGAAAAAACACTGGACGAATTAGAAGACTTTTTGAGTGATCTAATTAATTTGGACACCCATACCTGCAAACACTGGCACACTGGCGACTGATCCATGGAGCATTCCCCAAACGCACCGCATCGATTGTAGTTATCACAGTAATCTCTCGGAACAGACGAAAACAGCCTCCAATCTTTAGCTTCGTCGTTCCATGTGTAACTCTCACGAAGAGAATCCGATTGGTTTAGCATCATCCTTGTGATCATTGACTTATTCTTCACACTGAATCTGTAAGACAGTTCTTTATCGTTAAACACAAACTCAAAATCAAAGATTGGACTAAGTCTCAATGAAGGCGATGCACTAAATTGAATCCCATTAAAAGGGCCTCCTCTATAATACTCTGTTTTGCCTTTAAAAATGACCATTTCGGGATTTTCACTTCGTTTAAATTCCCAGGTTAAATCTCCTTCTGATGGGTCGTCCCAGTTTCTCCATGCGATTAGGCGACGGTTTATGCCTTTTGTTAGATCAAATCCTAGTTTCATCCCCGGAAGCATTGTGTCGGTAGGATAATCGAAGCTCTCCCACAAGTAGTTTTCATCGGAATCATCATCTTTCTCGTGTCTTAGTACTAAATTCCCAGAATCTAGAAGCTTTAGAATTGTTGATGTTGTTGTTTTTGTTGAGTTTGCCGACCAGAGAACAGAGTTGTTGTGTTTGACAAGTACGAGGTTTCCTTGTGTGTTAATGGCCAACATGCTGGTGTTGTCTTTTGTGGGATTTTCACGGTTGGCTACCCAAACAACAGTTTTATCTGGGATGTTTTTGTACCAGATTCCTACATAGCGGTTTGTGGAAATAGTACTTGGACTGAAGAAACCCAATTCGAAGGTTCCATCGGAGGAAACTAAAGTGGCACCATCGTGAAGTGGGTTAGACAAGGTGATGGTATCAGTTGCAGAGGAAAACAGAGAGAAGAACAAGACAAATACTACGATGATAGAAGAGATGAAATGAATTAGAATGGCCATTTTCGTGATTATTGGTGAAGTCAAGTTTCTCGGATATATACATCAAAGTAGGAATGATGCATAGGGCATTGACTCACGAGTGGCGAATTAATATAGTATTAAGGTCGCAGAATCCTGATTTTCAAAGGCAAAATTAGTGGTTGAGTTTCTTAATGTTGAGATTGAAGATGAGTCAAGTTTATCCAAACGTCAGCTTCGTAGCAGCTAGTAGTTCCCAAAAAACACTGTGTACTATGAGCCAGATACAGAGATCAGAATTCTATGTTTGGCCTTCAGAATGAAATCGAGATCTGTGTTTATCTCTTTAAGAGTGGAGGTACAAACCTCATTAATTTTTTCTCTTTTTTTGGTAAGCTCATTAATTTTTTGATTTATTAGAAAACCGAGATGATTTTTTTCTTTATGTATACATATACATTTGGTTAGTTTTTAAAATTAGAATTTTAATTATACAGTTCGATTTCTAGAGAAAAGTTTGTTGAACCTTGATAATTCAATTGTAGGTCAAAACATCAAATTGGTCCAAAATGTATGGAACAGATTTCAATTTGGTGCTAAATGTTTCATTTATTTCAGATTAGTCCTACATATTTTATAATTTCTTACTCTCTAGACGCGATTTGACCTTCTTACTAATAGTCTCAACTGGTCAAAGAAAGACCTCTTAAGAGTTATAATAATCCATCATTTTAAATTCGTCACATTTCGACTTGAAAGAGAGATATATGATCAACTTCGCTTGTTTCATTGTGAAACGTAGAGGTGAGCGCGGGCTGGGTTGGGGCGGGCTGAGGGAAAATCCCAGCCCAACCCGCGCATCAATCTGCGGGTTGGGTTGGGTTTTGTTATTTTTTATTTTCAGCCCGAACCAACCTAACCCACGGGACTGCGGGTTGGGTTGGGTTGAACCCGCGAGTTGACTCTTTTTTTAGAAAAAAAAAACTAAAATTTTGCCAAAAATAAAATTCTGCACAAACTGAAATTTTGAAAGACTAACAATTTAAAGGACTAGCAAATCATACCAGATGCAGTGGAAACCACATCATAAGTGTTAACTTTTTGAGAGGCTAGAAGAAAATAGACCAAAGAAAT
Organism: Chamaecrista fasciculata; assembly: GCA_003254925.1. Classification (NCBI taxonomy): domain Eukaryota; kingdom Viridiplantae; phylum Streptophyta; class Magnoliopsida; order Fabales; family Fabaceae; genus Chamaecrista; species Chamaecrista fasciculata. The sequence continues at coordinate 12,598 of QANZ01002754.1, forward strand.
GACGTAATTAGAAAAACTACTACGAAAAAACTTGTTCGACGACCGACGAGTTTAGTCGATTTTGTGGTGGTGGTTGACTGTGGCTACTAGGTAAGGAAAGAAGAGGAAGTGAGGAGATCGAACAAGCTAAGTGAGAGTGAATGGGATTGTGAGGAGGCTGCTGTGTTAAAATGAAAAGCCTAGGTTAATTAGGGTAAGTGGCATATTAATATAATATATTATATGTAAATTAATAAAAAAAATTATATAATATATATATATATATATGCGGGCTCGCGGGTTGGGTTGGGTTTACAAACTCTGAACCCGTAACCCAACCTGCATACATGCGGGCTGAAAAATTTTGGACCAAACCAACCCGCGAGCCCAAACCAACCCAGCCCACGGCTGCGGGTTTGGTTGGATTTTGCGGGTTCGCGGGTCCGCGGGCTCATTTGCTCACCCCTAGTGAAACGAGCAAAACCAATTTTAAGATCCAATTTGACCTCATTTGTTGACGGCTCCAACTAAATAGAGAAAGTATTTATCAAAAGTAATCTCATAAAACTCTGAATTCGTTGCATTTGAATTTGAAATAAGATAGACATAATTAGTTTGAAACCAATTGAAAGAAATTATGAAAATATATAGGATCAATTTGAAATTTATCCCATACATTTTGAACCAATTTGAGATTTCGACCTTTATTATAATATGTAAAAACCATAGTACAAAAAAGTGGACCGGACCGGGCGGTTCAACCGGTGACCCGGTGAACCGGGGGTTTGGATCCTCTTGAGTTCCCTAGATAATGTGTATCCAGGGACTGATTTATAATTTTTTGGTGTCAATATGTAATTTTTGTAAAATTTATCGGGTCAAACCGGTTCACGGTTCACCGGTTCAACCGGTGACTGGGCGGGGTCAAATGCAGAACGGTAATTTGTTTATTCCGGACCGGTCTGGTGTCCGGTTTAATAGAATCCATATTTTTTCTCTAACTCCACAAGAAATGCATGAAAAGGAACTCTAGAGGATCCAAACCCCTTAAACTTTGGGTCATTTGCAAGTAGGCCTTTAAACTATGAATTTTGAAAATTAAATCCTTAAACTTTGAAGATTTAAGAATTAGATCCTTCCATCCATTTTTTCACTAACGATGTTAATTATTATTAGGATAAATTACACTTTGGTACCCTGTGGTTTGGTCATATTCCACTTTTGTACCATGTGGTTTAAAAAGTGACATTCTGGTACCATGTGATATTCTTTGTTAACACTTTGGTACCCTAAATTTTAATTCCGTTAGAAAATTAACGGAAATTGATATTTTGGGGGCTATTTCGTAATTTTAACCATATCTAGGAGATAAAAGGCAATTTTAATGCAGGAAAAAGATGGTGACATTACTAAAACACCCATAAGTATTTAAATATCTTCAAAATAGTCCTTAAAAACACAAAATTTTAGATCTTAATAGGACTAGATTGCACAAATTTTCCAGAATTGGGACTATTTTGTAATTCTATCTTCTATCCTATATTTTTCAAATATTATGTTTTGACTCCAAAAAGTTTTGCTATGGTTAAGATTATAAAATAGCTCCAAAAATTCCAATTTCTGTTAACTTTCTAACAAAATTAAAGCACAGGGTACCAGAATGTCACTTTTTAAACCACAGTACCAAAGTAGCCTATGGCCAAATCACAGGGTACCAAAGTGTAATTTACCTTAATAATAATTAACACCATTAGTGAAAAAATGGATGGAAGGATCTAATTCCTAAACCTTCAAAGTTTAAGGATTTGATTTTCAAAATTGATAGTTTAAGGGTCTACTTCTAAATGACCTAAAGTTTAAGGAGTCTTGTTACATTTTTCCTATATTTAAATGTACTTATTACAAACTTACAACGTATTGTGAATATGGTATCCATCTATATATATAGGCTATATCACTATAGTGTTTACTTTACACGTAATCATGTGCTCCGTTAATATTATGCTTCGTTAATATTCATGCACATTGTCATTCAATCAGAACATAAAAAAGGTCATTGCGCATAAACAAATACAACAGTACAGGCAAAACACCCTTTCATGCCCCTAACGTTTGCAGTGATTTTCAGTTATGCCCTTAACGTTTCATTTTGTTCAGACATACCCTCAATGTGCAACCAACATTTCAATTATGCCCTCAATTTTGACTCAATGCACATGTGGCAATTTTTTTTGCTTATGTGTCATTTTTTTTGTTTGACTTGATTACGTGGCATCATGACTGGGCATTCTTATTTTTTTTTTCCACCTTGGCATGATGACTGGATTTACATTTTTGAACATAAAAAATGAGTAAACTAGCAAATCAGTCCCTGGATTTACATTTTTCATCATCTTCATTCATTTTAGTCCCAAATTCTCAAAATAAAATTGTAAAGTGTCCCAAAACACTTCCAAACATTTCAATTTAGTCCTTAAAAGTATTAAAAACCCTAAAACCTAAACTCTAAAATTCTAAACCCTAAAACCCTAACCCCTAAACCCCTAAAAAAAACCACTCTCTTGCAATTTGGTCCCTAGGTCCTCAAATTTATTAAATCAGAATTAAAAAAAAAAAATTGGTCCCTAAATCCTAATTTCATTATCATCTTCATCTTCTTCATCATCATCATCATCTTGCACATTCCCCTGCAAACATTTTGGACAGTGAATTAATACAACCACCTTATTGACTTTCTCTTTGCCAACCACCTTCAACACCACGCTCTTCTCGCTTTGCAAGTTCTTCGTGTGGTACACCTTAGTGAAAGTGCCATGGCCGATAAGCCGACCTAATTCGTACTTACCGTCAAGCCGAGATGAATGACCAAAATCCTTCAGTTTGTCACTCATCTTAATGGATCTAATCAAAAAACAGATTGATAGCGAAAATAGTTAAAATTGTTCGAACTGGATATTTACAGAGGTATTTGAGATTTCAGATTTTGAAATTTTTAAAAAATAGAGATTAAAACTGGTGTAGCGGCGCGCAGGGATGGTTCACCCATCTTCGACATGTTTTTGGTGGCAATTGCGGCCGCTGATTTTGCGCTTGGCCGGGCTGCCGATCTCAGTTCTGGTCAGCGCAGGTCCTCTCATCTCTCTGCATTCCCTAAAACCAAACAAACGAACTTCACTGCACTTTCTCTTCTTCTTCATTCGTTGCGTCTTTGGTTGCATTATATACAGATTTTTTGGTGGTGTTAAAGCGAGATGATGATGATGATGATGAAGAAGATGAAGATGATAATGAAATTAGGATTTAGGGACTAATTTTTTTTTAATGGTTTAAGTGCACTTTTGGTCCCAAAACTATGACAAAGGTTTCATTTTGGTCCCATAACTTTTTTGGTTGCAATTTTGGTCCCATAACTATGACAAAGGTTTCATTTTGGTCCCATAAATTTTTTTGTTGCAATTTTGGTCCCATAACTATGACAAAGGTTTCATTTTGGTCCCATAACTTTTTTTGTTGCAATTTTGGTCCCATAACT
>QANZ01002759.1:0-26750 GCA_003254925.1 Chamaecrista fasciculata
ATTTTTTGCTTCCGCTGCCTTAGGCGCCTAGGATTCCCAACAACAAATCACTCAAGCCGTAATTTAATATTTGTAACACTGAATCGAAAACACACATCATTCTTTAAATGAAAAAGCGAATTGCTTGTCCGTAAATGCGAAAATTGCAATCCAACCCATGAATTTCGAAAATTTAATTTGAGAATCGAATACCAACAATGAATTAATAGATTATAAGCAACATATAATCATACATTTATTGATAATATCTAGGGTTCTAGATTAAAAACCTAACCAGACTTTGATACCAAATGTTGGAATTTTCAATTCCTGATTTAGCCAATGGATTATAGGCATAATATAAAACACTCTAATAAATCAATAAATAATAATACGTACCTATTATAGTCAAATCGGAATAATAATGGGGGCGTGATCAAACGTTCACGTAGAGACTAGTCTTCCTCTCCTTATCAACACCAAGTGACTGCCTTAATGGGGAGACTAGGTCAAAAAGTTAATTGGAGAGGGGACTCAACCCTGTATTTATAGAGAGAACGGACAGTTATCCACCCATCATGGATAGTTAGCCCATTAGCCCAACACTAATCACATTGCATCATTATTAGGCCCAAGGCCCATTCAAAAGGGTGAGACCAAAACCTAATTTAATAACAATTATTCAAAAGGTATCATGGTCCTTGTTGGACTTTACATTCAACCAGTATTTTAAATAAAACAAAATCTTAATTAATTAACCCCAAATAAAATAATTCCAACAAAACAATGCAGCCGGTTAGCTTGCTAAGTCTTACTCTAAGTGAGAGTAAGCATTGATATCTCACTAAGGTTAAGGAATACCTCCTGACCTTTTTTAGGATTTATGAGCAAAATTTACATATTAACTACAAAAAAAAAGGCCCTCACATAAATAAGAAGATTTCAACACTCGCCTTATAGAGTAAAGAGTCTAAATTTTAACTAATTGTAGCACTCTTTATTACCAATGAAATATATGTTTTGGTTGAATGAAAGTTTTGCCTCTTGGAGAAAAAAAAAAAGATGTCACCATGTCATCTAGTCCTACCCATCGTCACTTGCTAGTCAACAAATTGAAGGTTGGTTTCAATCTCCTTTTCATCTTCAATGTATGCTAAATTAATTTTTTGTTATTAAAGAATTCTTTATTTTTGTGATGCATTGTTATATATGAGGTGATTTATTAACAAATAATTGAATGACATTGTTGTAATGTTATGTGCTAAAGGAAATGTAGTTATTAAAAATCCGTTAACTAATTTTTTGGTCATTTCATAGTTAATAAAGGGTTTCGGCCTTAAAAATACGTGAAGGTGACAAGTTTTTCAAAATTGTGGGCATTATTTAGAGAACTAAAAAAATCAAAATGGGCCAATAGGAACAAAAATAAGTCTACATTATAAATTAATGGTTAGATGTGAGCCCTATTTGTTTGTTTCCTTTCTCATGGTTTGCACTTCCTTCTTTTAGACATTGGGCTTCTTATGACAAAAACACTACATTGGGCTTTTATTTTTATGGATCAAGACAAAATAAAGATTCCAAGTTGATGAAAATTTACTTAGTAGGTCAATTATTTTGTTTGACAAAAAGAAGGTCAACTATTTTGAAAGTAACTAAAATAAGATGATTTATTTTCAGAAGAATTAAGAGAAAAATCATCTTATATAAGAACAAATAACTAATTTACCTTCCCCAGCTTTCATTGAATTTATCGAGTCTTTTTAAAATCTGCTCCCAATCTGCTTTTCTTTACTTTCTCTGGCGATTTTCTCCGTCAAAGGACTTATCTTATTTCTCATATTTAGATTTAAGGGAATAATACAATTTCTCCTTTATAATTTTAGTTTGTTTAGTTGTTTTTAATTCAAATAAATCAGATCTTCACCCCTCCCAAGTTTGGTGGTTTTCTCCAAATCTATTTCTGGTTCTACTTTTTATTTATGAAAGAATTGTTTCAAATTTCAATAGTAGATCGACTCATATCTCAGTATCTATTCCAAAAAACTTTCGATCTATCGTCAAATTTATAGAGAAGTTTACGATATCTTTATTCGTGAAGAAAACTACATTTCTGACATGCAGGAAGTATAATTGTAAATGTTTTTTGTTGGCAACACCAAGATTGAAATAAAATTATAGGTTAAACAGTTACGTTTTTATTTGTCTCCCTAGTTCAGCACTATTTACAACATTATTTACAAATTCTGCTTCATGTATTATTAGATTTGTGTTATATGAACAATTGTAAGTGTCGTTTGACTTTTCTATAATATAATTTGGCTTTGATGCTTCTAAAAAAAAAATAACTAATTTACCTTTATATATGGAATAAAATTATAGGTTAAATTATTATTTTGGTCCTCAAATTATGGAGTTAGTTTTATTTTGGTCTTTAAACTATTTTTTATTCCGTTTTGTCCTCAAACAATGGAGTCCGTTTCATTTTGGTCCTCAAACTATTTTTTGTTCCATCTTAGTCCTCAAACTTTTACATTTGTTTCATTTTAGCCTTCAAACTTTCACATTTATTTTGTTTTAGTCTTCAAACTTTCATATATATTTCATTTTGGTCCTCAAACTTATAATAAGTGACTTGACAATGAGAGATAGACAAATTTTCACACTTCAAAAGAAAAATAAACTATAAATTTATCTCTAATTTGTGACTAAAAATGAATATTTTTCTTTTTCACGTGTCAAATCACTTATTATAACACATATAAGTGAGACAATCTATATCAACTGCCTAAGTTAGAAAAATAGTAAAAACTAGATGAAATAACATTTTGGGGACCAAAACGGAATAAAAATAGTTGGAGGACAAAAATAAAACTAATCACATAGTTTGATGACCAAAAAAAAACAAAAAATAGTTTAAGGACCAAAATAAAATTGACCTCATAGTTTGAGGACCAAAATGACCATTTAAGCAAACTTATATAAAGTTTCTTATATTTGCCTTCAAGTTTTTCAAATTACAAGTTTTAATTATATTATCTCTCTTCAATGATTGGTCATGCAAAAAGTTGTGTTTAAAATTCTCTCTCTACTATAATTGGTTTTGTATAAAATTTCCATCACATGTAAAATATTAATTGAAAAACTTTACAGCAAATATATAAGAAACTTTACTAAATTTTGTTAGTTTGAGTTTGGGTAATTATGAAAAAGAAAAACACATTAAAAATTATTTCTATAGTGAAAAAGCTCTGCCTTTACTTATTAAAGAAAAATCATTCACTTCTCTAAAATTTTACTTTAATCCAATTCCAATTACCAATACATCATTTCTCACATACACAATCAAATCTTATAAAAGAGCATTTTAATAATTTTGGTCAAAGTACACTTTTGGTTCTATAATTTATGCTCAAGTCTCAATTTGGTCTCGTAACTTTTTTTGTTGCACTTTTGGTCCCATATCTTTTGCTCAAGTTGTAAATTTGGTCCCGTATCACTTTTGGTTCCATAATTTTTGGTCAAATTGCATAACTAATTTCATATCTTTACAAAAAGTTTTACTATCAATCTCATCTGACCCAAAGATAAGACCAATTCTACAACCTGGCCCAAATATAAGGGACTAAAAGTGCAACACGAGATCAAATTTGTAACCGAAACAAAATATATGAGACCGAAAATGCAACAAAAAAGTTTTAAGACCAAAATATATTTAAAAATTTGAATATATATATATTATATATACGTATATATATTTGGAATTTATTAATATTTGTTGTATGCATTTTGCTTTATCATTAATATACTTTTTTTCTTGTTAAAACATGAGTTTTTCTCGTCTATCTATATAACGATCTAAATAAAGACTAATCTCATTCAAACTTGAAACAAATAATTTAAGTCCTTCCAACAATATACTTTAATATTTATTACTCGTAAGTCTAAATTCCCACATCCCTCAGAAAGCTAAGTACCAAAGAAAAGTACCAATAAAATAAATACTTATGAAGAAGACATATTTTAAGTTTTTAATCAAGTAGACCCAATGGAGGCAGAACCTCAATAATTTCTCTTTTACTTGTACTAAATCAATGAGGCATTGTAAATTCATATAAGGAAATAGTTTATACTTTATAGGCTTAACAAACGGCGGCCACAGGAAGTATTAGTGATTATCGCAAAATGGATAAATAAGAAATCCATTGTGTTCATAAAAAAGACGTATCCAAATATACAAACTGTATTTGACCTCCTTCAAGTTGGTTTACAAAATAAGGAAAAAGAGAAACGAGCATGCAAATACAACAAAACAAAATATTGAACCATGGAAAATGAAAATCGATTTTAATTGACCAAATGAAATTTTCCAATTAAGTCATGACAACCTCGCTGTTCATTTTATCTTCTAATAATCTTCAACGGGTGACAAGGACACTAAATTGACTTCACAAGGGCAAGTCCTATAATATATATAAATAAATGTAAATATAGATACATCCAAACCTGAACATCATCGAAAATACTTTTCCTAGATACTTTTCATTCGAAAAAAAGAGGATCTATATATGCTTTCATGTCCAAAGCTAAAATCTATCTATGTATTCTTCACCATAGGATTCTCCATCAGCTTGCTATGAGAAACTATCTGGTACAAGAGCAAAAGAATATTATAAGTATAGACATGACGCAGTCAGATCCTGATTCCTCATGTTATAAAATAATAATGTAAAGACAAGAATACTCATGTTATGTAATCAATTCAAAGTAAGTCCAAAGAGAAATCAGTGCACCAACTTGAAAATTCTCTGGCCTATTATCAAGACCTTTCATGGTTAAAGAAAAAACTATACAAAACTGTTAAAGACAACAAAAAAGGTCTTATTTATCGTTTAACTACAAACAAGTCTTCTAACTAAACTGAAAATCATACGAATTCTAGATAAGGAACAATCCTAGTTAGTTGTGAAATTTGGCTGTTGTTGTTGTTGTATACATAAACAATATGAAGATGCACTCAAACTGAGTTTGTGAGACACATGTATAGCAACGGGGTAAAAAGTGAGGAAGAAAAGCAGCAGCAGCAGCATCAACAGCAATAATGCAAATAAAATTCATGTATGAACAACGTAGCACAAACTGGAGATTTTTTATTACCGGCAATTTTCAGGTTACATAAGTGACCCGTGAGCTGTTTATAAAGCTATGATGCAGGGAATATATCAAATATGAGTATTTAATTACTTTGTACTTTGTCTAGCCATGAAGAGCGTGGCGGATTCAAATAACTCTCTTGAACTACTACCAGAAGATCAGGAAATAAAAAACGATACAAATAATCTGCTCCAATGCCAAGTGCCTATGAGCTAAGCCAAAAATCAATGTTCCTTTTAGGATATGTTTGTATTGAAGATAATGGAAGGGAAGAGAAGAAAAGAGGAGATAATTGTGATATCTTTCCCATATTTAGGAAGTTAAAATTAAGAGAAAATAATGGAGAATTAATCTTTAATCTGCCACCTTTTCCTTCACAAATTATATAATCAAAGTGGTGTATTTTTGAAGAAGTATTAGGTGTTAACCTTCCTTTCCCTTTCATCTTATTCTACTTCAAGTTCTTGCTTCCCTTCCCCTCTTAATTCACAAACATACCCTTAGTGAGAGATTCAGAAAAACGAAATCCTCTGCAAGATAATGACCTCTTATTTCCTTCCTCTCCCATATTGAAAAACGAAGCACATACTAGGGTCTTCAAATCCAAGAAGGATTAGATTTAGAAAAAACCAAGAAAGAGAAAAAAAGGAAGGAAAAAAATGGGAAAAAAAGAACCAGCAACCAAGTCGAAATAATGAACCTGAATCAATTTCTGCCGTTACCAGTGAATTGACTTCTCTCTCTCTCTCTCAGTTCTAGTCTCCTCTATTACAGAAAGTTCAGAGACATGTGTAGGCCAATTAGCAAGAGCAGGGCTAAATAAATATTTATATTTTAGCCTGATTTCCATGTGGTGCACGCAATGCACTGTAGAAAATAGCACCTTAAATACATGCATATGAAAACGACAACGACACTAGTGTTGCAAGGGGCAACACTATGGAAATTCCCATACCATAAACAACTATGCTACCATGTAATGACTTGCTAAAGCATTTTTTTTTTCCAATGACTCAATTCTTTGTGGGAGAAGGGGATATATTCTAAAATGTGCTATCAATAGGTACACAAGTTTGTATTCATGGGTAAAACAAGAATAACCAACTTCACAGCAGCAAAAAGACAATTATTTATATTCGTTGCCTCAAAATTACTGTTCAATTAAGTTTGGCACCAAATCAACAATACTTGTGGGCTATGGATCAATGTGAATGAAATTGGGAGGCACACTGACTGAACTAAGAACACTACTTTACAAATTACCTTATCTGAGAAACCTAAACTCTTAGTTCAAGTCTTTCAAGAACAGTGCCAACCTAATAGGACCAAGACCAAAAATCATGTCTTGTTTCTTAAATTAGATTAACTAAAGAAGAGAAAATTTTCTCTGGAGTTTAAGTGGCTCCTACCCTCTAGGTAGTCAAGAATGACATAGCAGAATGTACACACAGCCATCGCGTATACCTTGGCAGGCTTAAATGCCAGTTTAATCATATCAGATGCCCCAGAAAAGAAAAAAGGGTGAAATCCAAGTTCTAGTTAGCACACATAATGAATGAAGCAATCAATGTAGTAATAAGTAGAAGTACGCATAAAACAAGTTGGACAGACCCCAATGACCTCCATAATTGTGTTAGCAGGTCAAAATGAAGAATAACTGGAAGCAATTTAATCTTTTCAAACTTGTTAAGACATTACATTTGATTGAACTACACATTACGCAGGACTAATGGGGCAAGAGATAATCTGCTAGGTGATTTCTAAGAAGTATCAAGTATTCATGTCAGTTGACCCCCTAAACACCTATTCCTCATATTGGAAAGAAAACAACCTCAAGTGTGATGACTCCAAAACTGATGAAGTTATAGTACCCAAAACATGTGTTTTACATTAAAACTGAGAAGAAAAGGTTAGGAACCAAATGAAATCAAATTGCTTTCTATGCAACAACCAAACATGTGTACTCATACAGTGAAGGTTGTCAAGTTCCCATTCTTGTACCAGTACAAATTACACAAGTAAATGAAGAATCTAACTTCACACAACTAAAAGTACAAACCCAGAAGACCAATTACAGCATCACACTCAAAGCCAGATTTATAAAATGATCTAAATTGACTCTGCAGAAACTTGAAATCAGAAAACAAAAGCAAAGCGACAGACTTCACATATGCAGTAACTGCTGTTATAATAAACATAAAAGAAGATAAAGTCTCACCAGCCCGAGAGGATCGTTTAGTGCTCTTGATTTTTTGAAGCTGAACCTGCGTTTCCATGTAGAGCTGCATCCTCTGAAACTCCAAATCCTTCGCAAATTGCATCCTCTGTTTCTCTAACTCCACCATTTGCCTCTGCTTCGCCGATTCTACTCTCTCATATATCTCTCCAAACCTCTCTATTGCTTGGGCCAACTCTCTATACCCAAATTCAAAATCCCTATAACTCTCCCTCTTTTTCTCCCTTTCCCTTCCTCTCTTTCTACTCCCAGTCGCACTACTCGACCTCGACGCATCCGAATCGTCGCTTCCGGCGTCGGCAGCGGCCGCAGCCGCAGCCGCGAAAGCCGAGAAGTTCCGTCGAAAATACGAATCGTCGTCGATGTTCGCCAGTGACGGCGCCGGCGCCGGCCGTTTCTGAGTGCCGGATCGGGGACCGACAGGCACGTGCGAGATTACCCAGGCCGGAGGAGGGGTGGTACGGCGGCGGCGGTGGGTGTTTGTGGCCGTCGCCGGCGGCGAGTGTTTTTTAAGCGGAAAGGTATCGCCGATGAGAGAATCGAGGCGAGCGAAGAATGGCCAAGGACTAGTGTATTCAGCGTCGGAATCGAGGACCTTGTTCTTCTCGATCTTGTACTTCTTCTTAAGAGTGTCGATGCGATTCTTGCACTGAACGTCGGTTCGGCGAGACTTCTTGGCGTGGCCGTGAAGAGCGTTAACGGCGTCGGCGACGTCTTGCCAGTGTTTCTGACGGAGGTTTCCGCGATTGAGCTCGAGGTGACGCTCGCCCCAAGCGTCGATGAGAGTGAAGGTTGCGTCCTCACTCCAGCAGTCTTCGCGGCCGGAGAACGGAGTCGACGACGGCCGCGACGGCGCCGATTCAACGGCGGCGGCGGCGGGGGATGACGGAGCTCCCGTGGGGGAGTCCATGAGAGACGGCAGTGCTGACGTGGCGGCGGCGACGGCGACGACGACGGTGGTGGTTGCGATTTGAATGAAGCGGCGGTTGAGAGAGATTTTGAGAAGAATGGAATGGGGAAATTGGAATTTGAAGGTCAGACTCAAAAATATGGTAAAAGTCCGATTCGGAAACTCGCCGATGTACGATATATGATGATACCGTGCGGGAAACTCTTTTTTTTTTCGTTTATTATATATATATATTATATATATATATATATATTTACCCAAATAGTGATTTGGGCTAAGATTTGGCCCAATATTGTTTTTTTCGCCAAATGTTAATTGGGGTTTTTTAATATTATGGGCTTTGTCCTGAGGTTGGGCTTCTTCTCGATGAATTTTTTTTTATGGTCAACTTGGGTTTCATTGTGATTGACCCGAAAAGCCTACAATCTTTAGATAATAATTTTACAAGTGGCTATGATCGCCGAAAGAAAAAAGAAAAATATTGTACCTAAACAAATATATCTTATATTATATGGCTCCACTCCTTTCTGGTCGTCCATGTTTAAAACTATAGTCTATGAAATTAAAAATAAGAGAAAATTTACTATTTGGTCTCTCTTTCTTTACTAAGTTAACAATTTAGTCCCTTATTTATTCTACATACATATTTGCGTGCCCGTTAGGGCACGCAAAGCCCCTAGTATATATTATGATTCTAAGGGACTTATCCTTTCTATTGTAAAAATGTGATTTTTTTTACAAATTTGCTTTCTAAAAATAACTACATTTCTTATATTTATATATGATTAATTGTATTTCTTCAAATGGCAATTTCTACTATTTGAATATTCATATCCTTTCTCTTAGTAAAATACATGATTCATTCAAACATTTCGAACAAAGCTTTTATGTTTGAATAATCATGTCCTTTCTCTTCGTTTAATATATAACTTTCATCAATAGGCAATGTTGTTTGTGTTGTACATGCATTTGAATTCTATTGTGAGAATCTCAATATCTTAACTTTTAAATTCTAGTAATAGTGCATGAAAAGGGCATCACTCAAATATATCGATTTTTATGCCAAAGAAAAACCAGCCAATTTTTTCCATCAATCATGCAAGTTGTGAAATTGTGTCTTCATTTATTTTGTTTTAGTATGTAATGTGTAGAGAATTAATTACATAGGCTTCTATGTAATGTCTAAGATATCAAGTTTCTAGACTCTTAACAATTCTTTTAACCAACCAAATGATGTTTCATACTATCTGCAAATCTGACTAAAGGGACAACCCCAAAGGAAACAAAATACCTCAGGTATACAAACTTCATGACATGATGTTTCAAAAGATGAAATTGAGAAATAAAAACTTGCGAGGGAGAGTATGACATGATGTTTCAAAAGATGAAATTGAGAAATAAAAACTTGCGAGGGAGAGTACCTAACCTCTCGAATATTATTGTTTGACTTTGCTATGCTATAGTATTACTTTGTATAATTTTCATTAGTATTCTTGTCGCTGTAACTGGTTTTCCATATGTAATTATGTATTTGGATTGAAGGAATCTCCCTTTATCATATTAATATATATCAAACTTTCTGAAGTTCTATCATAAATATGATAATTTTCTATCGATTCTTTTTCTTATTTGTTGTAGGTGTGTTTTTTTTTATATATATATATTTGTTTTAGGTGTGTTGAAATATGAAGTTAGATGATATCTAACATTAGGGTAATTAGGATACTAACCCTGAGCTCTATCTATATAAAGAATAGCTAGCATAGTAGATAATTGTTAAAAAGCCAAAGTCTCAAATTGCTCCCTTATTAGGATACAACTAGTATTAGAATTAGGTGCTAAGCAGTTACCGGCAATACGTTTGCCTATCTCTAATATTGATATTTCACAAGTTAATTCTACCGCATCACCTAATCTTTCTTTGAGTCTCTCTAATTTGCGTTATGTCCCTCACATTTTCAAAAATTTAATTAGTGTATCGAAATTTCTAAAGACAACCATGTCCACTTTTTATTTTATGTTAGTTTCTATTTTGTGAAATTACAGGCTACAAAAAAAATTTTTCCGACTAAAATTGCTCAACCTGATGGCTTATATATGCCTTTGATTCATTCTAATAAACCTCTTCAAACTATAATGCACAGGTGAGATGAAAAATGCACCGTTTTCTTGTTTCCCCAAGTTTTTTGTTAAAAAAAAGAAGAAAAATGATACAAGAACAAAAATCACACTAGTCTACAACATCAGCCGGGGGAAATAACCAAACAACTCTGCCAAAAGTTTTTCTATGTACAAAGATAAAAGTTGTATTAGCATAATGAGTACTCGCAATCAAGCAAACGTGAAAATATCTCTTCACAACTCGGACGCACTTGTGGTTCGGCCCAGCAATCTGCACATAAAAACGCGTCATTTTGAATTACTAGCATGTCTAAACTTTGCATCAATAAGTTAAATACTATGAAGCATGGACGGATACAAAACCCGATAAGGACACACACACCGGCATGCCAATTTTTAAAAATTGCATGACATGATACGGCATATATTTATATATATAGACAATTAAAAATCGATAAATTTTAAAGAGAGATAATCTTAGAAATTACAATGTTTATTCATAACATGTGTCATATGTGTCATTGTTTTCTATTGTTTTTCATGTTAAAATTACAAAAAAGTATTTTATAGTTTGAAACTGATGAATTTTTCACTGTTTTCTATCGTATAGGTGTTGGATGCTGCCACATGTCCGACATGGTGATCCACCCTCAAAATAAAGTGTCCATGCTTCATAGGTCAAATATAATCATCAAAACAAAATCTAAAAGAGAGATGTACATATTTTGGTTGTTGCATACAGACCTGAAATCAATCTACCTAGAGGTCCCTCAGGAATCTCTAGTCTGGATCCCTCATTAGCCACGGCATAAACCACCTGATCAAAACTCAATTTTTTAGGACCCAGAAAAGAAAACTCTCGTGATAAAAGTGAAAACAACTGTAAAACGTACCCTCTCAGGTGGTATGCCTTCCCATGGCCGACTTAAAGTGCAGAGCTCCCACATTATCACGCCTAGGCTGAAGATATCACATTTTTCGGTGAAGGGTTCACTTCGAATAAGTTCAGGAGCCATCCATTCGGGAGTCCCGGCCGACGAAGAATCCTTCATGGGAGAATCTATCATTATTCTTGAAAGCCCAAAATCACAGATCTTCACAGTCCAATGCTTATTCACAAGACAATTGGCACTTTTTAAGTCACGGTGAACTATCTTCATGCGATGTATGCACATCAACCCCCTACACCACAACCAGGGTTTTCTCATCAATGTACAGTAAGATCAAGTTTAATCATTTCAATGTCATCCAACAACAAATATCTAAGCAAGACATGAAATTGACAATGAAGTCTAGCAACAGAACAGCCACTTTCGATAGAAACAACTATAGTTTGCCTGAAATGAAATGAATAAAGATCAAAACTGTTGTTAAGTTCTAATTAATTTCATCACGGGAGAAGACTTGAAAGTCAATTTCTTATTTTCCTTTGCCTCTAATTCACTATGGTAGGATCCCTTAGACTTCCAGACTTCATTGAGGTAGAAGAAATTAGTTCACAAATGTTACCACCGTCCAAAAAATAGGTTATGGACAAAAATTGTAGCAATATAATGTAGAATTCCCGGGTGAAAGAAAATGAAGTATGATATCTTTACGTTATTTATTATTGGAAGGCTACAAAAGCACTAATCAATGTGTGGAAAAATATTAAGCATAAAAGCCAATGAAAAGTTTACGATTCTGAAAGGTATAAATAGCCAGAAGAATTGCCTGCATATATCCCTCAACATCTTTAGCCTTCTCCGCCAGCTAAGCTTCTTTTTTTGACCGCTCAAATGGATCAAGTAATACAACGACCCCATCTCCATATATTCAGTGACCATTGACAATCGCGGAGGCCTTGTGCATGCACCAAGAAATAAAATAACTGCATACAATATTATTGTACGGTTATTAATAGTTAAACTCACAAAATGCTACTGAGATAACGCTTCGGCCATAAAATAAGTTTGCACTATCAAACTGATAAAAGCCATTACTAAATAATTATCTTGATGGGATGTTGAAGCTTACCATTAGGATGTCGGAGGCGGCTGGACAAAAGCAAAAACACATACCCCAAAAAAAAAGTGTGGCAGTTAGAATAAGTTAAATATAAATGAAAAATTGATGTCAAAGAACATAAAGGCAATAAAGACAAGATACCTGAGAATGGATATCTCATTGCAGAAATCTTCCATGTTTTCAGCAGTCAAATCCTGCTCCAGAAAAACCTTGATTGCCACATCTGTCCCATTCCATATGCCTCGGAAGACTTCTCCAAAGAACCCTGGAAAAGAATAATAGACTAGTCAAGCAGCCAAATTCACATATTTAGTTTCATGCATGAATTACCATTCTGCCCTTTCTCAATGCATGGTCCTGAATCAAGAAAATATCTTTCTTTATGTCAACTTTTTCCCTTCACGGTTCAGAGTTATCAAAACATCTTGGCATTCTATTACAGCCAAGGTATGAAATGTTTAAACATGTACTCAGAGTGGGCCTCTTCTATATCAAGCTTAAGCTTTAAGTCAGAAATAGTAGAGCTAACATATGTAACGGCCATCTATTCTAAGTTTTTATTACTTGGAAGAGGAAGGAAAGAATTGTACAGCAGACATGCGATCCTTCATTAAAAATAAAAAAAAAATAAAAAGAGGAAAAAGAGTGACCAAAAGTGCAAAATAAACTATATCATTGGGATAAGGCCCTCCAATCTCTTAGATCATCTGTGAAGGGCAGTCCGTTGAAAAGGCCATCAACAAAACTGCAACAGGCCAAGAAGACAATTATGTTTTTACTTAAGTTAGTAGGCAACACTTTTCTTAAAATTAATTTATAACGTATTTATACTTCATTTAAATAAATCAGCTCCCTGCTAACCCTAGCAGAAAAAAGGGGGAAAAATCCCTGCTAAAAATGAAAATCTGATAGAGACCCAAGTGCCCTTGGGACACCCTCCCTCAAAAGCTAGCCATTGAAAGGCCAAACCAAGGCATTTAAGTACTCCACCAAACATCTCATTCTACTCAATGTGAAACTTAGACATCCTATACTACCTAAGGAATTTTTCCAGTTGGTTCAGCCAGGTCTGTGAAAACCCAACACAGAAACGCAGAACCCAGTCCTTTTGCATAGACAAGTCAGGCTATCCAGCCAGAACCATGGGCTCACAATCTTCTAAATGGTTAAACGATGACTCTTGACCTCTACAAAGTTTCCAATCTCTATGTGCAAATTGTAACTCGTGATTCACATCACAATGACAGGTGACGTAATATTTACCGATCCCAACACGAGTTCCAACAGTTATTTCTGAGAAGTCAATGTTCCACTCTTCATAAGGTAACAAAGGTTTATTATTGAACATTGGAGATTCGAGGACTTTGTTCCACGTAGATTCCATTTCATTATTGACTCCATAGCCTGATGGCTCACTTCTTCCAGATGCTTCATCTCTATATTCATGTGGCGAAGAGGGTAATGATATTGCCTTCTGAGAATTTACTTGCTCACGGTTTAGAGAATATAATGAAGACCTTCCATCATGACCAAGATGGAAATTTGACACCTGTCATGCAAAACCAGAATCACATGCATTAGTTGGAAGACATATTAACTGAACTTAATAAGAAAATAAACAACCCCCTCCCAAAGAAAAAAAGTAGAAAGAGAAGGGGGAGGAGGGGAAGAGCAGCAAAAAACTTTGTTACTTGAAAGAAGGTAAACTTTCATTTTTCCCACATAAAACCACACATGTGAATACTATTATCATTAAAAAATTCAGTAATGTAGCATACACATAGGTCAGCAAGAGAATAACTCAAAATTTATAGATCCAAGAATTTCAGTAGGGTTGTTGGACGGCACATGAAAATCTTGAGTCTTGTACAATGTAGTTTTACAAATTCTCTTCGTTTCCATACAATTGGTAATAGAATGACAAGTTATTTACACAAGTAGTGCCATTTAATTAACAAAACCATCCCTTAGCACATCAGCATTTCTTCCATACAAAAAATTTTACCATAGTAGGCACACCAATATTATAAGCAACATAGTGTAAAGAAGGAAATTCTTAAGATGACAATTTGCAAGCCATGTCTACTGTAAAGTAATTTAAAAGACAAAAAAAGACAACAGGAGAAATGGGTCTTCTAACAAAAGTGTCCATGCTTGTTTGGGCACAGTGACATTGAATGGTTTCCAGATGCTGAAAGACAAGGCAGAGAGAACTTCAAATAATGCCAACTTACATTTTTCTGAAGATCACCACCACTACTTCTATCAATTGGAGAATGAGGAAAGGATCTATCGTCCCCCTGCTCTCTCAAAAGGCGATTCTGCTTCAGTGTTTCATTCATTGCCCGTACAGCTCTGCCAGAGATTAGATTCTGAGTTATCACACAGTGCAAATAAAACTTATAAATAAGCACAGAGACAATACATACACACTAAATAGTGATAAATTGATAATCATATATTGTGCACTAAAGATTGGAAGTAAAGGATTGTTGATGCACTTGATTAAAAAAAAAACAATTTTTCATCCATTAAATTAGTTATTCAGTAATATTACTTGCTACAATCTATCAAATTATTTTATAATGAATTTATAATACAAGTTAGCCAATCATATATTCATTACCTATTGGTCCTTTTTTTTTCAAGAAGAAGAAAGATGACTACTTAACAGGAAAATGAACCCAGCAAAAATCAAAAAGAAAAAATATTATATAAAGAAAAGCATGAAGATTTAAAAAAAAAACAAGTATAAAACACATCAGCTTAAAAGGGTAATCGGATCCCTTTCCCAATCCACTGCATTATTTTGTGACCTGAAACCAACAACAAAGCTAGCAGGCAAAAAGCCTATAATATGATGAGGAAGTAAATATCTGACTAAAAATGCCGACATTACACTCAAGCCAAAATCATAAACCAGAAAAACAGAAGTAAGTTTAAATCATGTGATCTCTATAAAAAAATATTTCTTTTCAACCTTTCAATTATTTTTCCTTTGCATATGCCAAGGAATATCTAAAAATACCAATATTAACAGGCAACAGATGTGGCATAAAATGTTTGCCCCAGGTCTTGGAAAGCTAAGCTTTCTAAAATCTAAAGGAAAATGCTAGTCCAGAGCATTCCTTACCATTCATACAAGAATTTATTTATCAATTTAGCAATATAAAATATGATAAGCCCATTTGAGGCATTAAGGTCAACTCCATGGACCAAACAGCCTTTTGAAATTGTGCTTTTCATGTGACTTAAAGACAAATCAATATAAAATTTCCACTTGATGGTCTTGGGTGCTGGGATGAGTGGTGACATCATCAATTTTGTGCTACTGAAACAGGATAGTTGAGTCACAAGTTATGCACAATATGTTGCAATTCCAATAAAAATGCCAAACTGGTCAGTCCAAAGTTAAACACATTTCAATTGAATACAACATCGAAGGGAATATGTGTAAGTTTGTATGGATACTTTGAAGGTCAACATACATTAATCCAACAGAAAGACAAGAAAAACCACTGTCATCAACATATCCAGGAAGAAAGAATCATAAGAGAAGGAAAAAACTAAAAAGATAAGTGCCAACTCACTCCAACAATTTAAAGCAGAAGATGCAACCAATCATTAAATAATGTATTAGAAGAAGATAGTATAGATAATTCAATCAGATCTGCGAAGATAGCACAGTTCACAATGAAACAAGTCAACATCGAGAAGAAAGTGGAACAATGATCAACCTTACGATATCATCACCAATTTCAGGAGTAATGCTGATGCTTCTTCTTCTGATCCTACGAGCTTCTGATGAGGATGCACCATCAGACCTGTAGCTGCAACTGAAAACCGAATCAATTCCCAATCTAGATCAAGATTCCTGTTCTAAATCATCATATATTTAAAAAAAAATCATGTATATTAAAGAATACAGACCAAAATAAATTGATACATTATTCAACAAACACCCAGAGACAACTTGAGAGAAAATGCAGAAAATGGAACAATTCAACTATTGCCATTTAACCCTAATAAAAAATAAACACCGATGAAAACACATATTCCTTATTTCCTTATGACACAAAAAGAACAAGTTATCATGACAACTTAACTATGATTGTGAGTAAAAAAGAGATCACCCAAGAAGTCCCTCTTCACCTAGCGTGAAGATAGTTAGATTGCTCATCAATTTCTCAATTTCTTTTATTTAAATTTCTTGGTCTTTTGTTAGAGATATTAATAAAACAATCATGGGCCTCCACTCAATAACCTAAGCTTGAGTTTGGATACAAGAGTCTCTACTTTCAAGTGGTCATAATTTCAATTCCTGTTGTCCTCTGTTTTTTTAGCTACATTGTTAGCACAACCTATGGAGGGTTACACTTAGTCCATACTTTAAACCTAATGATCTTTCATTTAAGGGGCATGTTAGAGATATTAATAAAACCAATCATGGAATTTCACTTAACAATTTAAGCTTTCGGGCAAAGTGGTCTTTGCAAATGGATAATAATATATGTTATATAATTTGTGTTGCTTCAGAAAAATAAATGTTATCCACAATTATCCTAAATGCAAAGAAAATAGAAAAGCAAACAATGAAGTGAATCTCCTCCATGAAAAAAATTACAAATAGTGACTGCTTCATCATTAAATAACTTATAAATCCCTGAATCTGACAGTCAACTACATGCTCTGATGAATTGCTTCATACTTTCAACGAAGATGAAAGTGAAACACATGACAAAGAAAACCGGACAGAGGGTATAGATGTGGTGAAAGAATTCAAAAAAGAGGATGATTTGTATTATAAAACATGGACGATAGAAAAGGGGCAGAAAAAAAGGAGTGAAACCAATATAACTAACGCCGAATCACTAGTGTGAGATTTAGAAAAACATGTACCCCATAACTATATATCAGACTAGAAGCCTATACTAAGGAAACATAAAGGCAGGAACCTTGATGTAGTCCCATCATCAGCAAAGTCTCTAAATGTTTTCCTATCACCGCTAAGCATGGACCGCCCACGTGCTCGAAATGAGGGATGTTCTGGACTGCAAAACCAAAATTATTTGAAGGGAAAAAAAAGGATTTGACAATAAATTATAGACATTTAGGTCATATGTAGAATTTGAAAAACTTTTAGAGCCGTTCCACTAAATTCAAGAAATGATAAAAACCATAGATCGATTTATAAGAGTAATTGGACTGTCCTAGCACCATTTTAGGAAGAGGGTTTGAGTTACTTTAAGTCAATAGAAATGGTAGCGCTATAAGTGGAGGAAGAATATGCTGGAAACTGTCCAAGCATAGTAATAGAAGTAGACGCACATACATAAGCAACATATTGATTGAGATATATCAAGTTCTGTCATGGTTTTAAGAGATCATTTGACCTTTATATAACTTATTTTACAAATTTTGGCAATTCATGCAAGAATCATGGACAAAATTGATATCACATCAAAGGCAAATGAAGTTTCTTCTTACTTTTTTTCTAATTATAGATAAAAGGTTTTCCACCACAAGGCGTAGAGCATTTAAGATTTTGGCCCTCCCAAAAAGTGCATTTTTTAGGATTTTAACTTGTAATCTCCTCTTTAAACACCTCAACCAACAGCTTCTTGGTAGCAACTAAGGTATTTAAGCAAAAGCAATTCAAAAAACTCATGCCAACTACTATCTAAAATGGCATTACTTATTCAAATTTTGCAAACAAATTTATTTCCACAGTGCTTTGGTTTAGCATTATTCTGCTTCTCATAACATTGGGCTCACCAAATTTTCATTTGTAGTTTCATCATGGAAATTTCACAAGGACTATTTTTCTTCAACAATTGTTATATAGTGCAGATGTTGACTTAATGCTGTCATTTTGGGCTAGATTGTAAACATCGAATGCAAAAGAGAAGGGTGAATATCAAAAGTCAAAACAGTTTATAAAGAATTTAGCCACCAAACTTCTCATTACAAGTAAGCTTCCGAATAGATAGACCTTTCCCTCTAAACCAGAAATATTATTTAACAAAAATAGCTAGCCTTCATAAAAAATAACCATAGGACATTCACTCTAATTTACTTCTGAATCCTGATATCATTCTTGGCCTCCCTCATCCCATATGTTACTTCTACTTGAAATTTTCAATGTTCATAAACACATAATAAAACATAATAACCAGAAACACCCACCAGTGGTACATTTAAGAATCGTTCTCTTAATACAGCTTCTTATAAGAATAGGTAAAGAAGAAACATGTCATTTAACATTAGTTAATTCCATAAACAATGACCAGGGCAGTTATCATTCTGAAAAGTTCAAAATATGAGTAAAAATACTGCCTTTTGTCAAGACAAAATATTGATGAGCTCGCAAAAGCTGTCATATCAGATTGAGTAGAAGATATTCTTTAGTACATTTCAAACTTGCAACTACAAATACAGACTGTCTTATAAAAAGTACTGTATAAGTTATCATTGTAGTGTTGGTTGTTGAATCCATAAACAATAACCAGAACAATTATCATTCTGAAAAGTTCAAAATATGAGTAAAATACTGCATTTTGTCAAGACTAAATATTGATGAGCTTGCAAAAGCTGCCATATCAGATTAAATAGAAGATAATCTTGTAGCACATTTCAAACTTGCAACTACAAATACAGATTTTCTCATAAAAAGTACTGTATAAGTTATCATTTTAGTGTTGATTGTTGAATCCATAGCCTATTGATGCTGAGTCTAAACTTTGAAAAAAATGGAGAAATGACAAAGACCACGATAATAAAAGTCATTCCGGTGTCAAGAAACTATTATAATGACATCCAAGATAAAATAAATGCTTTAACTAATGAATCAAACTTAGAAAAAAGTTTCCAAGCCCCATGATCAACAAAATAACCAAGACCAATATCATGAGTACTATTAAACTATATATAAACCTAAAATTTCCATACTCATATCAATGCAAAACACAAAGTAATTATATATAACCTTGAACTTGCTGTCCTCTGATCAGCAATGACCCTTCTCCGACTACGCCGACCAAATGCAGTTGCAATGTTGGGTTCACTATGAGACAAACTGAGGGAATTGACAAAAACATTCAACAACAAATAGTTGGTAGAGCACATATTTTTTATATTCTCAGCCAAAAATGTTTCACAAATCAAACAAATTGACCCTAATGTGAATTGACGGAGATTACAGGAACATCAACAACTTCCAAAAAAATAAACATCAGAGATTGCCAACATTGAATTCTGTGATAAGAAAAGGAATTATAACCTCAATTTCCTATCCAGAATGCTGTTTGATCGTAGCATCATGTTTCGCAAAGAAAGGCCGGATAAATTTGAAGATGCTTCTTGTCTTCTATGGAATTGGAGATTTTCCTCTCTTTCAGTGCTGTATTAGAGGAACAAGGGAAACAATACTGGTCACCATATAACTCGGGTAACTAAAAGGAAACATAGAGAGGACTACGGATTTTCTGCACAGAACTTCAAAATTTACATTTTTTAAAACGGCCAAGAAAAGTACAAAAACAAGTGGGAAGTTATATTTGACCAATAGACAGCATGTGACTAGCTTCACTATAACTCTGGGGCAGTGCATAATCGGAGGTTGAAAGCCAAAATTATACAATCAAAATTCAAGCACAGTTACCAAACCTGTCAATATCTGCTCTTTCTGAAACCCCATATAAAGGACTATTTGGTTCTAGTGGTGAATCACAGGAATCATTTTCTGCAGAGTCACTCTCTCCAGCTGCAGAAATATGAGTCATAAAAATTGCCTTGGTTGATTGTGGATACAATTGTCCAGGGAACCGCATGAGATCAACCAGTAGCTCCACAGAATTTAATACAACTAACACAGACAAATGCTTGTATGAATCTGAAGAGTCACCGACCCCATCATTTGGCAAACCCTGATAAGAACAATGAAAAAAAAAAGATGCTTAAAAAATTTGACATGACAGTTAGATAATAATAAATACTTATTGGGTTTGCAACCATATTTAAAACATTAGTAAACTAATACTTAAGTAAATCAGCTTACCACCATTAGTTTACTTTCAAGACCCACAGCATCTGCTAAAACTTTAAACAATATTGCTCGAGGACGGCATGAACCATGCTTTATTTGCCCCAGTAACTGGACACCTCGATTCTCAAACATGTGGGAGGTTTCCTCTAGTGCAGCTTTTGCTGGACTTTCCACATTTGGCCGCTTGTAAAAGTCAGAAACCTGTGCAAAATTTTAGGTCAACACAAACTTAAAGAACCTTTTCTACACATAGAAAATAAATGAGGCAATGGGAATAAAGTTCTAGCACATGATAGTAATCCCTGTAATGCCTACCAACAGGCTTGTAATTAATAACTGCCATGGAATGATTATATTTAAAACAAAAAAAATAGCAGCTAACTAAAATTAGGGAACCAAAAAAATGAACGATGTAGTCAATTGAACTGACTAAAACCTTATTTTGGTCCCTCGTATATTTTCCTTCTCAATTTGGTCCCTTAAACATTTTTTTATTTTCACTATAAGTCCCTCTAGCTAATTTTTAGCTAAATGGGTGACATTGCTGTTAATTGAAAATATAAACATCATTAGTCAGTGATGTAACAATTTAACTAATATATAAGCAAATTTCATTATTACATTAACAAAATAAATTTGTAAAAATTTAGATATTTCATATAAAATCTTAAAATATAGAAAATTACCTATATTGACTAATTTTGATAACATAAAATATATTTATTTGACAATTAACATGTCATGTCATCAACTACTGGTGCCTCATCTACAATTAAATTGTCATATCATCAATTCAGTCGAAAATTAGATTAAGGGAATAACATTGATAAAAAGAAATTTGTGACTTGTGAGGGACCGAATTGAGAAGAGAAATCTAAGAGGGACTAAAATGAGAAGAGAAATCTAAAAGGGACCAACTTGAGAAAAAGTGAATATGTGAGTGACCAAAATGGGGTTTAAGTCATTACAAAATGCATGTGATAATGGAGTACATTCTTATATAAGGAGATCCTTAAACACAGAACACAAGCTACATGATAAAATTCAATGAGAATGCATACCAATCCAGCTATCTTTTTAATAATTGCAGCTGGATTTGAGTTCAATCCTTTGACTAGTGCCACTGCCAGTTGCTTCAACATGGATAGCTTTTTGTCTTTTTCCACATCCACAAGAATGATATCAGCCCTAAAACCCTCACCGCCCAAAGCAAGAAGCTCATCCAAAGTAGGAATATTATCAAAAAGTTCCTTGAGTCTTTTCTCCTGCGCATCATTCAAGTAAAATAGAATCATTGACAATTAAATAAATAGAAAAAAAAAAACATTTCAATATCACATTAAGAACAAGAAAACAATTAACCAACTCAAACCATAATACAGCAATGGACAAGCAATATTTATGTAATTGAAAGCATTGTAAAACTCTATAGCTAAGAAAGATGTATTTGAAAGACAAGTAGAAATGGCTGATAAGATAAAAATAACCATGAGAACTTTAAGTACAGATATATGCTTCAATTAATAAAAAGGACAAAAAAGTAAAGTACAGTGCCCCGCATAATGATTACAAATGCATCAGAAAAGCCAATGTTCACCAGTAACTAGCAAGCTAATCGGACATATACACTAAAAAGGTAATGCATGAACAGAGCCTCACTGGAATAACTGAATAGAAACCATTTGGTATTGGTTCTGAAAGCATTCCAGTGCGCCAGAGAGTTTGAGATGCTTTATGTGGTGACAGATCATCTTGCTCAGAATGTCTAGGTGATTCTTTACTATTTAAGGCCTCATCTTGAGATCCCAAAGAAACAGATCCAAATTTTTCAACAAAATCTGAAGGCCACCACAAAGCATTAGAGGGCCCTTGCCCTGATGGGCCTGCATCTTCTCGTGTCTCCTCCATGTCCTAATATATGTGAAATATAAAACCATCTCGCTGCACTTCTTAACCCATCAGAGACGTCTCTGAGCTATCATCAAACAACAATAATTATTGAAACATATTATACTTCAGTAACTTCACTTGCTTCAATCGGGAGGCCATATTACCTGCAAGAACGAAATAACAAGATATAAAATGATAAAACAATATCACAATGTAAAATGACAGACTATTGTCAAATAATCAACTAACACAACTAAATGAAGCATTAATCATTTCTAACCAAAAGCAATCCACCAACTACAATGACAGCTCACTACCGTGAGTTATAATGTCAGAACTTATATGCTCAATATGATTATCTCAAAGACATAAAGAAGGGAAATGCACGTTCTGCATAATACTATCATGTGAAGTAAACCTATTGGTGCAAGTTATGACATTGCCAACATACCCTTTTCATTGATAGACCGCATAGAAATACCAGGTATCAAACCTGTAATCTAACCTCACTCTCGGAGGAACAGAGAAAATATAAGACCAACCTCCTTTAAATCAGTTTCATTTGAGAGAACTTTACCTCTAAAACACTAAGCAAAATCAGAAATAGCTAACCCTTACATAGACAATGCTAATAGTACAGAGTATAGACCAAGAAACTTGCATGTAGAGAATGAAATACCAAGCTAAAAGGGCAGAACTTATCTTTGATGACAAGGAAGTGAATCAAGTTATACTTGAAAAGAGTAATTAAATAATTCAACCATAAACCACTATAGTGAGAAACCAACATTCACAACTTTGCACAAAATAAGTTTACCAACATTTCCATGCATGGTATTACAACAATTATAATTCCTAAATGCATCCATATCAATATTGAAACTACTCATTTTTCATTTAATGGGATTAAGAAATAATAATAATAATGATATGTTACAGATCTATTGACAAAGTAAATCACTCATAAATACGATTTTTGTGTGGTGAAACTTGAAAGCTTAAAAACAACAGCTCACTTGCTCTTGCAAAGTACTGCAGTCACTGTTGTCTGAAACAAGCTGTTTGAAGACATCGGTCAAACAGTTCTTGTTGACTAACTTCAAGAGATTTGGAAACCAGAACTTAACGCCGATGTTCCATTATTGCAAACCCCTGGTGTATTTAGTTGGAGCAAAGTGCTTTTATATTCCACCTTGCTTCTTTATCCTTAACATTGACAGAATAAAATGGCTTCGTTGTCTTCACTTTGGTTCTCTGCTCATTGACAGATAGATTGGAAAGTTATGTAAAATGGTGAGCTTTTCTTTTTCGGACTTTACGAGGACTAAGGAGAATATCTTATCTTTGTTTCTGTGTGCCTAGATTTTTCACTATCCAGTAATATTTCTTTTTACACCTAAAAAAATTCTAATATTTCTTCCGAATCAAAAAAGTTCTTTAAAATTATGACTTTTCTTAGTCCAAAATATAATACTCCAAACTTCAAAGGGAAAAAGTAATGCTGTCAACTCAAATTTGACCTCAACGATTTCTTACATGTATATTAGCAAGCAAGGTAAGCACCAGTAAAGCAACAAGGAATCCTTCGACCCAAGATTTACTCTGGCATAAACCAAATGTAATCAATGCCATAACTATTATCTACAATTAAATTAGATTATTTATTACATATCAAAAAGGCAATTTTTTTTTTATCTATATAATCTTTACAGTACTATTAGAGCAACCGCTGCAACCGCTGCTCTACTACCATATAGCAACTTTCTCTTCCCTCATTTGCCAGCCTAAAGCTGTTATTACTGTTTCAAACATGTGGAATAATCTTCTATACACAGTACTCACTTGGAATGAAGATATTTGATGAACTCCTATACTCACTTCTTACAAATATCTTCACATTGAATTGTATTCAAATAATCTTCATTCTAAACTATCCAACTAAACGAAGCTATCTCTACCTGAATCTAATATCTAGTCTCTCCATTGCCTACTGTTCAATCATTTCTGCATATTTTCTTCCACTCTGCAGAAATCTATACTTTGATTTAGTAACAAAAGGAGAGGGCAAGTATCAGATTCTACATGAACATATTTCCTTATACTTCATATTTGAATGAATTTCTAAGACTAGTTCCTTGACTCTAGTCTTTCAAGAATATTAATGAAGATTTGTATGGATTTAAAATATATATCAGGACCAATCTAAAATGCCAGTACAATTCAACTAAACGACTCTACAAAGCACAACTGCCAACAAGTAACAAGAAGGAACACATTAGATGAAATGCCAGTTCATTAAAGAAACTCAATTGCCACTTCAAAGAGAAGACCTCTTTACATGAATTCCACTCCAGGCAGTTCATAAGTCAAAGAATTTGCCAACTATTTATAACCAACAGGCAGGAGAAAAACGAAATCCTACGCTATCACAACCACAGACTAGAGAAAAACAAAATTAAACAGTTAAAAGAAAATGATCAAGCAGAAATGAGGAATAAAATGAGTGATTTACCGGGAGCAGATCCAAGCATTTGACTCCGAATCAACCAGTCCTGGCAATAATAACATTGAAACCTCAATTCCTCAGCATCAACGGATTCTTCACAGGATATTCTACCGAAGAACACTGAAGCTGAATTAAAATTCACACGCCAATATTTAAGTATAGAGAGAGAGAGAGAAGGAGACAGAAACAAGGCGTGATGGAAACGAGGAGAGAGAGAGAGAGAGAGAGAGAGAGAGAGAGAGAGAGAGAGAGAGAGAGAGAGAGAGAGAGAGAGAGAGAGAGAGNAGAGAGAGAAAGAGAGGGAGATGGATTTGATTTTTTTTTTTGGGCTCTTGATTGATGGAAGAAGAAAGCGATGGACTTGAAGAGCGAGAGAGTGAGGAGAGAGAGAGAGAGTGAAGAGAGAGAAAGAGAGAGAGGTGGTGAGT
Organism: Chamaecrista fasciculata; assembly: GCA_003254925.1. Classification (NCBI taxonomy): domain Eukaryota; kingdom Viridiplantae; phylum Streptophyta; class Magnoliopsida; order Fabales; family Fabaceae; genus Chamaecrista; species Chamaecrista fasciculata. The sequence goes on from QANZ01002759.1 coordinate 25,276, forward strand.
CACGTGCAGAGAGAGAAAGAGAGAGAGAGTGAAGAGAGAGAAAGAGAGAGAGAGGTGGTGAGTCACGTGGAGAGAGAGAGGGATCTGGGGACCTCTCTCCGACAGCCAGCTAGCAAAAGGGGTTGGCTCACCAACATCCACACCTTCGTTTTCACCTCCTCACCCCCTCAAATCAAAAATGCCAAAAACATCCTTCTAGTCTCTAAATTTTACTCCAACTATCAATTTTGTCCTCATTCTTTTTTTGCTTTATTTTCGTCTCCAATGTTTCATGTTTCATATTTTGGTCAAGGCAAAAGCACACTTTTAGTTTCCAAATTTTACACTAATTATCAATTTTGTCTCCAATCATCTTTTTCTTTTTTTAAATAAATTTTTAAATAAATTAACGACAGACTTATCCTATTTTAAATAAATTAACTTCTATAATTAATATTTGGCTAAAATGAGAGTAAATGATAAAATTGACCAAAATGTGAAATATTGGAGGATGGAATTGACCGCAAAAAAGTTTGGGGATGAAATTGATAATTGATGTAAAGTTTAGGGACCAAAATGATATATTTTCCTTTGGTTAATTTTATCTATTTTACTCTTACTTTAGTCAAATATTAACAACAGATTTTACGTAGTGGATAACATGTCATGAAAAATTAATTGTAAAAAAAATTCAAATCTTGATTCAGATTGAAAAATAAAATGAAGTTTATTGTTAATTTATTGAATAAAGTTGATCTAAAGACAAAATTGACCAAAATGTGAAAGAGTTTGGATGAAATTGACCGCAAAAAAATATGGACAAAATTGACAATTTATGTAAAGTTTGAAGACCAAAATTGTATTTTTCCAATTATATTATTCTTTCGTGTCCTATTTCCTTTTTCTTTACCCTTTTTCATCTATCTGATTTATTTTGAGGTTGTTAATTACATTCACCTATTTTATTTCGGATTGTAGAGAGCTAAGCTAAGTTGTTGTATCTTGTCTTAGTATGAATAATATAGATAATATAGATAAAGTATAGGTACAATATCATGATTTTTAGACGTGAATTTAGGTTTAAATAAGTTTTAAAATTAATCTTTATTCTTAAATTTAACAAATAGTTGAGTTCTATATTTAAATTTAAATTTAAAGAATTTTTAAAATAAATCACTTTATAATTAATACCAAATATATTTTTGTTAATATCTCATATTTATAATTGCAAAAAAATTTAAAAAATAATATGAATATCAACATGTATATAATATTTAATATTTTATTTGTTTTTTTAATATATAAAAATTTAATATTATATTTTTATATATATAAATAAATATATACTATGATGAGTAAAATACGACTTGACTATCTTCTTACTTATATCGGATCTAAATCTAAATTCACATAATCACCTTAATATATAATAATATTTTCACCATATGAGTTAAAATGATCAAGTTTTTTAGAAGATGATATTTTTTTTTTTTTTT